>JANAVB010006198.1:2362578-2651553 GCA_029216955.1 Iris pallida | reverse complement strand
GGATACCTACTGGGGATAATGATCACATAACCAACTACACTCTCCCTGCACCCAATCAATACACAAGGATCAAGACATGATATGTTATTGCACTTGGATAACAACTACTTTATACATGGAGCTCATATGGTCATGAGTGTACATGAATAACACATGAGTGCACATGGATAAATATGAATATATAGAGTACATGATGGCCACGACAAAGTACATGAACATGATACACTCGATGTATCCGAGGGAATAACATTGCATGAAAATCCAGAGGGTACTAATCCGTGTGAACATCGTGTCACATCAAGTATACTAGTCCATAACAAGAGAACATATCCAAAGAAGTATGAAAAGATCAGAGAATGTACTCGCCTGGCAAACTGAACTGCTGATGATGAAGTATAACTAAATTGGGGAAATAAATCCTATTTAAAGTATACATGTCACAACCAAGTCCACATATTAAAAGAAATAGCTACAATACAAGACTACATGTTTAGGTCCATTTTGGTCAAAGTCAACCCTTGGTCAACTTTGGTCAAACCTGGTCAACGCTGGTCAAACCTGGTCAAATTTGGGTCAACTAGTCCGTCTACTAATTTCTAGGCCATACACAAAATTCTAGGTCATTTGGAATTCATTTGAGTTGAATTAGATCAAGTTTGACCCAAAGTTGACTTTGGTCAATTTGGTCAACTTGGAGGCCAATTCGACTAAACTAGGCTCGAAATGACAAACCAAATCTGTCCTAGGACTCCTATAGTTACTACCACAACTACGATCTATTCTAAGAGGGTTCTCAAGCATAATTAGCTATATACATATATGTATATACACACATGTGTATTTACAATACAAGCCAAACCCTATTCTAACAAATGATTTTGTGTGTGTGTGTGTGTGTGACCTGGAGATTACTGAATAGAGTAAATTCTGAGATTAAAAACAACAAACAAAAACCATGGTATACCACAATTTAATATACTACTTATATACATATATACATATATACAAAATAAGAAATGTATATATATATATATATATATATAAATATATATATAAATATATATATATAAATATATATATATATATATATATATATATATATATATATATATATATATATATATATATATATATATATATATACAAATGCTCAAATGAAAAGATTGGCAATGGTTTGAGATAATTTAAAGAGTCAAAAATCTGGAATTAAATCCCCCTCGACCCATTCTCAACATATATGTATTAACAATGGTTTCAACGGGGTTTTCTAATGCATATAGTTAAATATATATATATACATAGCTACTAGAAAAGCATATATACTCATAAATGATGGAAAATTATGAAACAAAACCAAAAGTTGGTTCCAACAAACCCGAAACCTCATATATGTACTGAAAACTCAGATTTTAAAAGCTAAATAGCTGGAAATCAAAATATCGCATTTAAACTCAAAAATTCATATTAAAGAAAACTCATTTTTTCACCCAACGACCCAAAACGAGATATACACCAAACGAACCTGCGAAACTCGGCATACACGTTGGTCTCGACCCACGTGATGCGCTCGTATACTCTCGGATTCGAAATCGTGTCCGTGTCGTGTCCACAGAACGCGTATCGGAAATTTCCCGATATCGCGTGATAACGCGCACTTGTGCGTGCGTTCTCGCTCGTTTGAGCGCCGCACACACAACGAAAAGCCCCGTGCTTGTGCACGTATCTGGGGTGTCCTGGGGTAGGTCTAGGACATGGCCACGTAGCGACACGCCAAGCCAAAATGACACACGCAGTCCCGCACCTGCGTGCGGCCTGCTGTGCGCGCGCGCGCCCGCGTGCCCTTGTGCGCGTGGTTCCGCCCTCGTGGCCCGCTCGTCGGGCCACGCCACGACTCGAGGTTGGTTCTTCGAGTAGTCTAGGTATAGTTCGACGTGTCCCAGGTCCTGGAATGGGTCTTCGTTCCGTCGTGTGCGCGCACGAAGTCTGTTTCAGCGACAAAAATTAGGCTGAAAGAACAGTACGGCTGAGCGGTGCACGCGTAATTTCTCTGCGCTCGCTCAACAAAATGCCGTAAAATTTTACTAGCATGGGGGCAGAGGTTGCCCCCACGTGCTCAAGGAATTTCATGCGAAAATACGGCCGGTGCATCGAGAAACAACGCACAGACAACAGGGCACGCACGATCTCGTGCACGGGATCCGTGCACGTGCGTCCGATGCCCGAAACGCCGCTGCAACGTTGCCAAAACCAAATCCGTCTTCACAAAAGTTTATCAAAATAATATTATCTAAACATCCATGAAGACAGAATCAAAAAACAGCAACTTTTTATCCTAAGCGGCATTTCGTCGAACACGTGCCGTAAAGGACCGACACGTGTCCGATACCGCCATCAAACGAAGTCGAAATCCAACCAAATTTCGTGGGCAAGTCTAGGACGCCTATATGGATGCAAAAATGAAAGAAATTCTAGATTTACTATGGTAGATTAGGGTTTACCTATTGAGTGTCAAAAACTCAATATATGGAGCCCCTCGGTTGTCGTGTCAGCCGATTTCCCTCAAGCAAAAGCCTATATATATATATATATATATATATATATATATATATATATATATATATATATATATATATATATATATATATATAAAATATATATATATATATATATATATATATATATATATATATATATTTATATATATATATGATTATAGGGGTATAAATATAGGGATTTGCCTATTGGAATATATGGGTGATGTGTGTGTGTATGCTTATACATATACCTATGTTTTATATATAGGTTGTAGGGTGTGTGTCATGGATGAATATGGTTGAGGGATACTTGAATGGATAGGTTAATAGATATAAAGAGATGAACCACTAAATAGATAAGTGGATGAATAGATGGATAGAAAGATGGATTGAAGGATGGATAGGTAGTAGAGAGTGATAAAAAGGAAAAATTAAAAAAATAGCATCAGCAGCTTATGGCAGCAGCAGCAGCAGTAAGCATAAGTAGCAGCAACAGCAGTAGTGAACAACATCAGCAGCAGCTTATGGAGGAACAGTAAGCATAAGCAGCAGCAGCAGTAAACATAAGCAGCATCAGCAGTAAGTAGCAGCAGTCTTGGACTGCTGTGGTGGTAAGGGAGCTACTTGGCCATTGCAAGGTGGATGTGAATAG
The DNA here is from genome assembly GCA_029216955.1 of Iris pallida. Classification (NCBI taxonomy): domain Eukaryota; kingdom Viridiplantae; phylum Streptophyta; class Magnoliopsida; order Asparagales; family Iridaceae; genus Iris; species Iris pallida. The sequence goes on along the minus strand of JANAVB010006198.1, from coordinate 2,648,367 downwards.
CAGTAGGGGACATGTGTTAGAGAGATAGGGAGTAGCAGTCAGCATAGGGGATATCCTATATAGGCTAATGTGCTGCTGTCTTGGCATAACCAATTGGAATACCATGATATATCAGACTTCTTTATATGGAAACTTATATTAGGTGAGGATGAATGAAGGAGATGATGGAGATATACGGAGGAAAAAGGAAAGGATGAAAGGGTGGATAGCAGTTCTAACTGCTCTTGATAGCATCAATTAGAGGAAGGATACATACATAGATAGGTGAGTTGATAAATAGGAAATATGGGATTGGGGGTTTGGACAATGACAGAATAGTAGAGTAGAGAGAGAAGTAATTGACATGATTGTTGTCGTGTTGTGCATCCATGTAGATATAGGTAGTGTCTAGGAAGATCTAAATGATAGATTATGGTATTGGGTTACTTATTTTAAGATAAGGTATGTGCAGATGATAGATAATACCTAGATATGGGTTTCAGATCTAGGTTTTGGGATTTGGGATTAAGATGGTAGATAGAGTGTGATACTAAGTTGGCTCAAAGTCAAGCTATCCATGTAGTGCTAAATTTAACTATAAGGATACTATAAATATTACATAGAGTATATTGTGTATCTTAAGATACAATATAGTATGGATACTCTAGTATCCTAATATAACTAGTATAGCCAAGATAGGTAAGGTATAGACCCAATAGCTTGGATATAGACTCATATGACCTAGAAATAGCTAATTTGACCTAGTTTGACTAACTTAACCTAGAATTGACTTTATGACCTAGAATTTAACTAGTTTGACTTGTTTTACATTCCAAAATTTGGCATTGACATAACATTCCATATTTAGGTCCTTGAGGCACGTACCGAACGTCGATAACACTTCACACCAGATTTCATGCGAGCACATTCTCTGATAGTTTCTATTATTTAATTTTTACTATGATTCTTGTGGTCAGCGATGCTATATTTGATTCTCGACACGTTGGCCACACGGATTGGCATTTCTAGATCCCATCATGAGATGTTACCATGGTTATCATATTGACATCGTACACGACATGTTAATTAGATATTGTACATGATAGTATCATAAAACATTGTTCATGTATCGTAATATGTTATGGTTGGATTCACTGTACTAGTTGGGGCAGAGAAAATTTTAGTCAGAGATGCTATAAAATCCCTATTATAACTATAGACATTGTAAGTGTTAATCGTACATCTCACGCACAATTAACCAGGCTAGTTAGCTATTGTACAAGTTTCCAAGCCGATCACATCTCAAAGCTAGTATTTCAAACACATAGTGCTTATAGTATTTATTATTTCACCTCATATTTCTCAGACTGTACTTATATATTTTACCTATTTATTTTAATTCATGTACATTGTGCTCTTCACATCATTTATTCTTCATAGTACCTATTGCCAGATTATAATTTCATAGTGGCAGCTCTATTCTTCATCATTTATCGTACTTACTACTTACAGTTTTATAGTTTTTGTCAATTAACTGGAACTGCTGTTAGTAGTATGCTCGCTCTAATCCAGACTGGATAACATTTTTCAGATGATGGTTGCCCTACCTTTTACGGCCATGGGATGTAGTAGGCGTAGGTCAGGAGACTATATTTCAGGAGGATTTTTAGCTCCAGTTGAAGGGGCTTATTTAGCGACTATGTTAGGATAGATTTATGATAGATTTGTCTCCAGTTAGACTTTTGGTTTGTTATTTATGTTGAGCCTTATTATGTGTTAGATAACTCTTAGACTCTTCTGGACTTGTATTAATTTTATGTTAGATTTTCTGGATATTTCATATCTTGTTGTCTTTACCTTTTTCATACCATTTATCTTCTTTATAGTTTTGTGATTGAGTATGGATATATTATCATTACTTATCCTCCGTTTGGAGATGACTATCTCGACAGGTTATGATATTTATATCGTTAGCTAGTTTAGTAGACCCAGACAACGTTCTACCGCTGATGCTGCAGCGTAGGCTGGACGCTGCCACGCACTCGTGCCCCTAAAATGGGTGCGGGTCTTGACAATAAGCACCCTAATTTTTGGAAATTATTTTTTTATTTATTTTCTATGACTTTATATTTATTAAATTATATTTTATTATTAATTGTGAGTAAAGATGTATTTTTTTGTAGCTTTAATTTTTGGAGCACAAGAAATGCCAATCTTTCGAAATGTCCTTCATGATTTGGAAGCAGACAAGTCCAGCTTGAATTTGATATATCATGTCCCACCCAATCTTGTTTTCTAATATTTTTTTGTCTTTGCACAACTTTGGATCAATTTAAACTATTTTGACCATTTATCATAATTATAGACCTAACCTCCAACGTGAGTTCGAAACTCGATATCAATCAAAACCATTCGATCCAATATAAAATTTTGAACCTATGACGCACATGCCAAGGGTGTGCCACTAAATCGAGTTTCCATGTGCTATTTATTCGCGAATAACACAAGAGACTCATTCGTTTACTCTTTCAGTTCGATTTGACAAGAAAATATATTTGGACCCTAACATAGCCAACCCTAGTTGGTAGAGCCATATTAGGTAGCCATGACTTAGTAAAATTATTTTAGATTTATTTTGGACCACATAGATTTAAATATAATTTGGTATATATATATATATATATATATATATATATATATATATATATATATATATATATATATATTAATAAATAAAAATATATATATATATATTTTAATATATATATATATTTTCATATATATATATATATATATATATATATATATATATATATATATATATATATATATAATTTATAATAGCCTAATACTATATATTTGGCCTTAGTCATGGTTAAGTTTTGAGATGCATATCGACTAGAAATTTTGGCAGGGATGGTGTGGTTGTGTGCTTTGACGAATGTATTAGTTATTTATTAAGATTATGGTAGGGGAGGCCTAGCCATAACAGTGTCCCTAGTAGAAAAATCAGTCAAAGTTGTGACTTGAACCTTATAAATAATTTAATTAGTTATTTATTAAGATTATGACTTTTAAGAAATTTGGTTAGACCGAACTTGGCTGGATTTAACTCGAACCCAACCTAAACCCATTTAGAGATGTTATGCGTGCAAAGACGCCCATGTAGATATAATTTATATAGATGCATATATTTTGTATTTATTTTAGGGACTAACAAATATTTTCTAAATATTTGTTCTGCGTATAATATAAGTGTTATTAGTATTTATATGGCATTTTTTGGAAAATATGCATGATTATCGGAGGACCAATTAAAGTAGGAGTATAATGTGTTCACCCAAAAACTATACCTATTATTACTTTTGTTATCATCATTATTATTATTATTGATATTATAATTATTATAAAAATATCTTTATTATTGGTATTTTGTGTTCATAGGAAATACATATTGATTGGAAGATATATATATATATATATATATATATATATATATATATATATATATATATATATATATATATATATATATATATATATATATATATATATATTAAAAAACATAGACATGCATGAAAAGAAAAGAAATAAATAAATAAATAATAAAAATAATATCTTGCGAGATATCAATATCTCGCGAGATAACATTTTTGGATATCCCGGCAGTACAGACCCGACCCCCTCCCTGATTCTCTATATATACAATGAAAGAGATGGAGAAAACCCTAACCTACCCAAAACCTAAACATCCCAGCTACCCCTGGCCTTCGCGCGCCACCCCTGCACGCCTGTCATTGCCGGAGCACTGTCGGAGGATGGTCGTAGTGCTGAAAATGTGCCACAGCAGTACAATAGTAACAACAGTATCAACAAATAGAGGGCCGACTTTGCGACGATATTTCTGCCTCCTTGATCGATCTTTTCATGATCCTCTTTTCTGGTAAATAGAAAACAACTACGACTTCGAACCACTTCAATTAGTTTGAATTTAGATGCCCTAGGTTGCTCGTTAAGTCGGTGCTAACTTGGCAAAAAACTGTTTCGAAGTGAATAGAATTTCATTTCCCTGAACCTCTTTTGGAAGGCAAATTGCTGCCAATCCAATGCAAATTTTCAAAATCTAATTAAACAATATTAAAGACAACCTAAAAACCATAGAAACTCTATTATTTGTTTTATTTTATTTGTTTAGATAGAAAGAGAAATCAGATTGAAAACTGAGAAAAAAATAAGAAAATATGTTATCAAAAGTTGAGATTTTTCTCGATACGGGGTCCGTTCCAACAAACCGGACGACTTGGTCACAACCCGAGGGCATCAAAAGGTGCGTATGGATGATGTGAACGTGTGGGATTTGACAGAACTCTAATTGATTGTGTGTGTGCGACAAATTCGAGGCGTATCGGTCGAGGTACACTATATCGATCACTTTACAAAAACTCCAATTACTTTGAGCACATTCATCACATCGCGACGAAACTTGTGCCACTGGACTTATATCATTTTTTCGGTTCTGTGGCCCATGTTTGGTCCGATTCTGAGAAGTTCGATCAGGACACTATTTTGGCGGGTCATGATCCGACTCAACGGACGATTTTCTGCACGGCTCGTCGAAATTCATATCTAGACATACCATTGAGTTCGTATCAAAAAACTATATTCGTAGGGATATAATTTGTCAACTTTAGAGACCATAGGTCCTGGTACATTTTTGGGTACAAAGCGAGTCCAACGACGGACATTATTTTGACCCGAAACTATTTTGTCCATGTGTCCAGAATTGGACTTATGGGTAGTCAAACTTAAATTTTTTTTTATGATAAGAACGTTGGTGATGTCTGTTTCATCATCCGGAGTCGATTGCGGGAGTTTGACTTTTATGGCTCCCTGAGTGATTAGATATTGTTGGTTCTATGCGCTGCCATCAGGCAAGTATACCATGCCAAGTTTACTTACATGCATGTTCTTATTATTATTTTTTCTCATGTCTCATTTTCTATATTTGCAGTCTTGACATACTTTATTTTTATGTCTCTTACCTGCTATCACTTACTTTCAACATTAGTTATTTCTATACATTTCCACACATGACTTCGATAGTATTGTTTACTTGAGCGACTTGACTTGATCTCGTATTCCATGTTACTTTGTCTTCATCCTCAACCGATAATAGGGTCGCTACTTGACTACTCTCGACTCTGGAGACCCACGCAGGGTTACGATAGAGACTCACTATAGTTAGGGAGTACCACGCAGGACTACTAGCTATAGGATCGGGAGCACCACGCAGGACTACGGTCATTCGATTATTTGTAGCCATACTTAGTATTATTTTAATATGACATGTCATGATCTGTAGAGTTCTTCCATGTGATCTTTATTCTTGTTCTAACAGTTGTTTCCTATTTTTTCTCTCATGTTGGTTACTGTCATAGTATGCATGTTTATATGTATCTTGCTAGTCCCCTGAGGACTTGGTAATCTCTTCATGTATTAGATGAAGTTATCAAGGTTTATTGCATTGATGGATGATGGTTTCTTCGCCAAGATTTCAGGTATATAGTTGTTGTTACTATCATTCTCTTCTTTATTTTTTATTGTCCTTTATTTGACTCATGTTGTTATTATAGCCTAGTCTTTTACAAGCTTCAACTTTCTTCTAGCTTGTTCATGATAAATGTATTATTGGGGATCCACTCTAATATATTTCTCTATTCTAGGAACAGTGTATTATGGTCTGATCAACCTTAGTGCACTTGATTCGTCATTTTTAACATTATTTAGTGGATTGAGATATAATTGATTTAGAACAAGAAGACAGCTTATACGTACTCGAACTGGACTGGAGTACTCTTGATACGTAGCTAGCATGTATACACTCTCCTAGTCCTACGTATTTTGGGACCGGGACGTTACATATTTTTTGGTGGCCCATGCAGGTCGAGTTAGCCGTTTTGGTCATGTTACTGTACTGAGCGAGCCTACGAATATGATTAAACCCTTAGGAATCTCAATCCACAACTGTCTTGATAATTCTTCTAGAAATTTCTTTACCGTCCTTGAACTTCGTATTTGCTCTCGACTATTCTTCCTTTGCTTTCTCGTAACATTGCTTCACGTCCCTCCCTATTACGGAGTGACTAATGATAGTGCTTTATAGAATTTATTAGAAATTCTTAAGTTATAATGTAAATTAGTTTACTTATTGAATTTTGGTTGCTTGATAGATATGAGAGAATTTGAGATGTCATATGTCGTAGATATCTAGTGGTATGGATTTTGCAACTAGTACGCAAGGGTTATAAACTTTTAGGACATCATGGATTTGATAGGATAGTGTGACCAAAGTGGGTAGACGTCCTCAGTATAGAAATAAATATATGCTCATACTAGGTTATGCTCTTATGATGGTCACCCGATCAAGAATAGAGTGGTAGTTTTAGTGTAAAGATTAACCCTCTACAAGAAGAACCTAAACATAGCCTAACCCAACCCATTTACTATTATGCCCTATCAGTTGTTGTAAACCCCCAAAAAAATTTGGAATATTTTTTTATACTTATTTAATTTAAATAGTGATTTTTGGATTTTTAAAATATTTTTATCAAATATTTATTAATAATATATATGGCCTTAGTCAGGGTTAAGTTTGGAGATGCATATCAACTAGGAACTGTGGAACGGATAGTGTAGTCGTGTGCTTTGACTAATGTATTAGCCATGCAAGGGAAGGCTTGGCCATAGCTATGCCCCTACTAGAAAAATCAATCAGAGTTGTGACCTGACCCCTATAAATGATTTAATTAGTTATTTATTAATATTATGACTTTTAGGAAACCCGGTTGTACCAATTTAGCCCGGACTTGACCGAACCTAATCACTGTATTTTTATTGGTCCACATGGAAGCCACGTGGAATGGCTCATATAAGAGTATGAGCCTATGGCTCATATCCTGTTTTCCCTTTTTATATATATATATATATATATATATATATATATATATATAGTTACATAAGAAATATAGAAAGGAAAAGGAAAAAAGAAAAAAGAAAAAAGAAAAAAGAAAAGAAAAAACCTATATTGTTCCCTTACGGGAATAGTAACAGTCCTAAACCCGACTCAACCCCTGTGTATTGTGTATAAGTACGTCGTCCTAGCCGTCGGAGACCACCGAAGATCGCTGAAATTGGCACCTGGACAGCAGCGCACAGCCATAACAGCGAGCAGTAAGGTCAACTTTGCAGTGTAAAATCTGCCTCCTCGTGCGACTAATCATCGAGCCAGTTTTGCAGGTAAACCCACAACATATACCTCTCCAATTATGTTAGACAATTTTGAACTTAATTGGTTCAGAATCATGTTAGAAATTGATCTGAAGTTGACAAAAACTATTGTTCATGACAGTTGAAAACTATTTTAAAAATTCGATTTGGAAGGCGATTATTGGCCGATCCAGCGACTGGTTTGGTAAACCACCTGAACAATAGTTGTAGAAAACCCGACCGACATGAAAACCCTATTATTAGAATTATTGCTAGTGTACTTTACATTAAGTAAAATTTGTTTGAAAATAAAAAAACCATATTAAATCTTGTTTTCAAAAATAGAAATTTTGCGATACGGAGTGCGTCCCACCAAACCAGACCACTTTTTCATGTTCTAATTATATCGAAAGATGCATATGGTATACCCGGACGTGTCGACTTTCACGAAAGTTGATATGGACGTGTGTGCACACCCTATTCAACTTGTATCCGTCAAAAATTCCCGTATCAGCCTCTTTATAAAAACCTTAATTACTTTGTGCACGTTCGTCATCTCACGACCTAACTTATGCTACTGGAATCATATCATTTTTCTGGTCATGTGAGCCAAGTTTGATCCGATTCTGAGAAGGTCGACCAGAACGCTATTTTGGCGGGCCCACGATCCGACTCAACGAACAATTTTGTACACGAATCATCAAAATCCAAATCTGGACATACCATTGAGTTCATATCAAAAAATTGGAATCGTAGGTATAAAATTTGTCGACTTTAGAGACCATAGATCCTCACACATTTTTCGGTACAAAGCGGATCCAACGACAGACACGGTTTTGACCAAAATTGATGTTTTGCCCAAATGTCCAGAATTGGACTTATGGATAGTCAAACTTAGACATTTTTCTTATGCCAAACACGTTTTTGATATCTGTTTCAGCATCTAAATACATTTGCAGGAGTTTTCCTTTGTGGCTCACTAAGTATTAGATATTGATGGTTTTGCATGCTACCACCAGACAAGTATACATTGTCTTTCTTTACAATTTATTTATATGCTTATATTCCTTCTCCTTTTGTTTCATGTCATCATTTAGTTTCATTGGTTGATTTGGTTGATATGTGTTTCTTCATATTATGCATATTAGTTTAGTTGTTTCGTTCATATATTGTCATTGTTCATGGTTTGACATTATAGTCCATACTAGATTTATTTGAGTCTGTACCTTGACTGAGTCTTACCGTATCGTAGGACAAGTGTGTCATAACTGAACTGCTATTCCTATTTTTGTTTATTCTCAACCTGAGAGTCCACGCAGGGACGACGGTTGATTGCTTGAAACTAACCTAAGAGTCCACGCAGGGGTGACTGTTGATTGCTTGTAACTAACCTAAAAGTCCACGCAGGGACGAGGGTTAATTGTTGTTCAAACTTGAGAGTCCATACAGGGGCGAGGGCTTGATTATTTGTTGCCTTCTTGCCATGTGTTCACCTAGAAACTTGGCATTTGTTACATGTTTCCTTTGTTTACTTTTTAGCAGTTCATTTATGTGTAGTTGTTCTTATATGCATGTTTCATTGTTGCTTAGTCCTTTTCTGTTTCTATCCTAGTTTTCTATATGCATGTTATACTGTTATATAGGCATATTTATATGTATCTTGCCAGTCCTTTGAGGACCTGGTGATCTCTCCAGGCTTAGACGGAGAGGAGGGCTATCCCGAGGTATATGGTTCTGGAGACAAGACAGGTGACGTACCTTCGCCAGAGGACGAGATAGTTCCAGAGGACTTCCTTTGATCATGTCAACTTGCAACTTTATTTCCTCTCTTTTCAACAGACTTGTAGTTGATTAGTTACTTTATTTCTTTTATCGTGGTTTCGGGATGTCTTACCTGCACAGTTATTATTTTTATTTTCTGCTGGACAGATCTTTTCATCAGTATTATTTTACTGGACTTGATATCTTGTGTTTTATTATTCGGTGTGGATGAGATTAGCTGTGTACTTGTGATTTGTATTATATTCTGGGTTGTTATTATGATTTGCAACTTAAGCATTTCGCTAATGGGTTGGTTATGAGGTCTAGTCCACTGGTGAAGTGTTACTGGCATGTTTACGTACCTGGTTCAACGTACTTTGGGACTGGAGAATTACAGTTGTATAGTTAGGGTTAGACAGAATGGTAGTATCACTTAGCTTGGTCAGGTAAAAAAGAGACTTATATAATTGTGATAATAATATGGTTAGGAGGATATAGTTAGACGTTTAGATTAGAAGCATAATTTATAAGTTTCATAAGCTCAACCTAGATAATCACAATAGCATGTGAGGATCCCTAGTAGGTAAATATGTTGGCAACCTTTCAAATTTATGAAGGAGTTAGTGGCCATGGATGGTAGGAAAACTATTATTAATAGTTGAACTAGTATTAGCTTGCTAGTTTTTCTTTTGGGCTAGAGTAGCAATCTTTTAGAGTACGTCCCTTAAATTTGAAGTCAAAACAGATCATTTGTTTGATGGTTGATAAGCACATTCTCCCTTATCATTATTGAGGTGTTTGATAAATTGAATTTCGAGGACAGAATTCTTTTAAGGTGAGTAGATTGTAGGCACCCTAATTTTTAGAAAATATTTTTTTTATTTATTTTTTATGAATTTATATTTATTAAAATATAATTTATTATTAATTGTGACTAAAGATGTACTTTTTCGTAGCTTTAATTTTTGGAGCACAAGAAATGTCAATCTTTCAAAACGTTCTTCAAGAGTTTTGAAGTAGACAAGTCCTCCTTCAATTTAATAAATTATGTCCCACCCAAACTTGTTTCCTGACATTCTTTTGACTTCTTGCAACTTTGGATCAATTTAGACTATTTTGACCGTTTACCGTAATTCTAGACCTAACCTCCAATGTGAGTTTGGAACTCGACATCGATCAAAACCATTCGACCCAATATATAGTTTTGACCAATTTTGAGCCTACGACGCGCATGCCAAGGGTGTGCCACTAAATCGAGTTTTCATGTGCTATTAATTTATGAATGGCATAAGAGACTCATTGGTTGTCTCTTCGAGTTCGATTTGACTAGAAAATATATTCAGACCATAACCTAGCCAACTCCACTTGGTAGAGACATGTTAGGTTGCCAAGATTTAGTAGAATTATTTTGGATTTATTTTGGGCCACATAGATTTAAATAAAATTTGGTATATATATGTTATATTTATAATAGCCTAATACTATATATATGTCATTAATTATGGTTAAATTTGACATGCATATCGACTAGGAATTTTGGCACAGATGGTGTGGTTGTGTGCTTTGACTAGTGTATTAGCCATGCTATGGGAGACCTAGCCATAACAGTGTCCCTACTAGGAAAACAAGTCAAAGTTGTGACTTGACCCCTGTAAATGATTTAATTAGTTATTTATTAAGATTATGACTTTAGGAAACCGGTTAGACTGAACTAGCCTGGATTTGACTCGAACACAACCTAAACCCATGTAGAGATGTTATGCGGGCAAAGACGCCTATGTAGATATAATTTATGTATATGCATATATTTCGTATTTTATTTTACGTACTAACAAATATTTTCTAAATATTTGTTATACGTATAATATAAGTGTTATTAGTATTTATACGGCATTTTTTAAAAAATTTACACGATTTTTGGTGGACCAATTAAAGTAGGCGTATAATGTGTTCACCCAAAACAGTACCTATTATTATTATTATTATTATTATTATTATTATTATTATTATTATCGGTTATTTTGTGTTCCTAGGAAATAAATTAATTGTATGTACATAGGTATTTGTATAACACCCTACATTAGGAAGATATTATTAAGATTTTTTGTGGGGTTGTATTGAGTATTATACATATAGATATAAATATAGACACATATATAGTTTATATATATATATATATATATATATATATATATATATATATATATATATATATATATATATTTTATATATATATATATATATATATATATATATATATATATATATATATATATATATATATGTGTGTGTGTGTGTGTGTGTGTGTGTGTGTGTGTGTGTGTGTGTGTGTGTGTGTGTGTCTATATATATATATATATATATATATATATATATATATATATATATATATATATATATATATATATATATATATTAAATATATATATATATATATATATATATATATATATATATATATATATATATATATATATATATATATATATATATATATATATACATATATATATATATATTTATATATATATATATATATATATATATATATATATATATATATATATATATATATATATATATATATATTAATATATATATATATATATATATATATATATATATATATATATATATATATATATATACATATGAAAAAAACGATATCTCGCGAGATAGCAATATCTCGCGAGAAAGAAATATCTCACAAGATAACATTTTAGGATATCCCCGCAGTACAGACCTGACCCCCTCCCCGATTCTTTATATATATAACGAAAGAGAGGTAGAAAACCCTAATCTAACCCAAAACCTAAACATTACAGCGATCCCTGGCTTCTGTACGCCGCCCTTGCGTTCCTGCCATCGTCGGAGCACTGTCGGAGGACGGTCTTGGCGCCAAAAATGTGCCACAGCAGCGCAGTAGTCACAACAGTATCCACAAGTGGAGGGCCGACTTCGCGACGATATTTCTACCTCCTCGATTGATCGTTTCACTATCCGTATTTTCTAGTATGCATACAACCTATAAGACTACCAACTCCTTCAATTAGTTTGAATTTAGATGCCCTAGGTTGCTCAATAAATCGACACCAACTTGGCAAAAAAAACGGTTCCGAAGTGAACAAAATTTTGTTTCCTTGAACCTACTTTGGAAGGCGAATTGCTGGCAATCCAAAGCAAATTTTCAAAATCTAATTAAACAGTATCAGAGACAACCTAAACACCATGGAAACCCCATTATTAGTTTTATTTCTAGTTGTTTAGACAGTAAGAGAAATCAGATTGAAAATCGAGAAAAATTAGGAAATATGTTTTCAAAAGTTTGATTTTTTTTCCGATACGGGGTCCGTCCCGACAAACCGTATGCTTTGGTCATAACTCGAGGGCATCGTAGGGTGCATATGGATGTTACGGACATGTGGGCTTTGATGGAACTCGAATTGCTTGCATGTGTACGACGAATTCGAGGCGTATCGATCGAGGTACACCGTGTCGGCCCCTTTGCAAAATCCTTAATTATTTTGTGTACGTTCGTCACATCGCGACAAAACTTACGCCACTGGACTCGTATCATTTTTTCGGTCCTGTGAGCCAAGTTTGGTCCAATTCTGAGAAGGTCGACCGGAAGGCTATTTTGGCGGGCCCATGATCTGATTCAACGGACGATTTGTGCACGGCTCATCGGAATCCAAATCTGGACATATCTTTAGTTTGTATCGAAAAACTAGACTCATAGGTATACAATTTGTTAACTTTAGAGACAATAGGTCCTGGCACATTTTTTGGTGCAAAGCAGGTCCAATTGCGGATATTGTTTTGACCCAAAATTACCGTTTTCCCCCGTGTCCAAAATTGAACTTATGGGTAGTCAAACTTAGACATTTTTCTTACGACAAGAATGTTGGTGATGTCTGTTTCAGTTGGCTCTACGCGCTACCACCATGCAAGTATACCTTGCCAACTTTGTACTGTTTACTTACATGCATGTTCTTATTATTCTTTATTGTTCATGTCTCATTTTATATTCTATATTTGCAGTCTTGTCATGATTTATTTCTCTGTCTCTTACCTGTTATCACTAACTTCCATCATTAGTTATTTTTATATATTTTCACACATGACTTCGATAGTGTTATTTACTTGAGCGACTTGACTTGATCCCGTGTTCCATGATACTTTGTCTTGACCCTTGACCGATACTAGGATTGGCTACTTGACTACTCTCGACTCGGGAGATCCACGTAGGGCTACGACAGAGACTCACTATAATTAGCCCACGCAGGACTACTAGCTATAGGACAGGGAGCACCACGTAGGACTACGGTTATTCGATTTATTTATAGCCATACTTAGTATTATTTTCCATATGACATGTCATGATCTATAGAGTTTTTCCATGTGATTTTTATTCTTGTTCTAGCAGTTGTTTCCTATTTTCCTCGCATGTTGGTTGTTGTCATAGTAGGTATGTTTATACGTATGTTGCTAGTCCCCTGAGGACCTGGTGATCTCTCCAGGTATTATATGAAGTTATCAAGGTTTAGTGCATTGATGGATGATGGTTGCTTCACAAGACTTCAGGTATATAGTTGTTGTTACAATCATTCTCTTTCTTATTTTTGTTTTGTCCTTTATTTGACTCATGCTATTATTATAGCTTAGTCTTTTACAAGCTTTAACTTTCTTTTAGCTTGTTCATGATAAATGTATATTGGGGATCCACTCTAATACATTTCTCTATTCTAGAATCAGTATATTACGGTATGATCAACATTAGTGTACTTGATTCGTCATTTTTATCATTATTTAGTGGTTTGAGATATAGTTGATTTAGAACAACAAGACAGCTTATACGTACTCAAGTTGGGCTGAAGTACTCTTGATATGTAGATGGCATGTATACGATCTCCTAGTCCTACGTATTTTGGGACCGGAGCATTACACATGGTTTTTATTTTCCCTCACTTAATTCTCTTAACCCTCAATCCAAGCAGACCCTCAGGGATATTTAGTTTTCGGACCTTCTATAATATTAAAATTTTGTGCTTAGGTATCCATATTGTTCAGAATAAGATTTGGATTTCGTCCTAACCATCCAAAATGGAGGTCTAAATGTAAATTTTGAATATTACACATGACCTAAAACAAAAAGTAAATATGTGAGGGTTGTATGAATTGGGCTATTTAGTTTTGGATTGTGGGAATTTTGTGACCTGGGTTATTTAATTTTGTCATGAGCAATCGATAATGGAACTGTTATACTATTTTTTTTGCTTCTACCCTGATCTCAATAGCTATACAACCCTCATGACGGTAGTTTCGATGGAGAAGACTTCATGGGACATTGTATATCGTCAGATGTCTCTCGTCCTGGTCATATTGTTGAATGCTTGCAACTCAAGATCCCCGAAGGGTTGTGTGGCTGTTGAGATCATGATAGAAACAAAAAACGTCACAAGTCTCATTCTCAATTGGTCATGAAAAAACTAAATAATCCAAGTCACACAACTCTCACATATATCTGTTTAGTTTTAGGGTCTCGTATAATATTCAAATTTATGTTTATGTCTCCATTTTGATGGTCATTCTAAGTAAACTATTAGGACAAGATCCAAATCCTCTTTTGGACAATATGAAAATTTAAACATAATTTTTTATATTATATCAGACCCTAAAACTAGATAACCCAAACATTTACTTTTCAACTAGAAGTTAAAGAAATACCAAAAGTGGCGAATGTTGTGAAAGTTTGAATATGGATCCCAAGCACCAAAAATAACTTGTGGCACGATACTACTAACTATTGTAAACAAAAAGAGATTGTATGATATTTTGGCATGTCAAAGATAGAATACCGTGCAATTTTTTGTCCTTTTTTACGTTGGTAATATTGAACTATACGATATTTTGATTGCAAGAGACGTGGAGGGAGTGTAAATGCGCAGACTTATTTTTATTTTGTTGAAAGTGGAAGGAATGGTATTGATATGTCAAGAAGTTTTGTTGTACACTTTTAGTTTTGGCCAAATAAATATTTACGAAGTAGTGTTATGAAAGAAGTAAAAAATAAATGAAAAAAATAGGGAAAAAATAGGGACGTTGTAATAATTACAAATTGTGGGTTATTAAGTAAATTAGGGAATTAAAGATTAACTATTGGAATGAAATATTAAAATACAATCAAAATTTTATATTGAACTCAATAAAAATAAAAAAAGTAACACAATTTTTAAGAATATATTAAAACCTAAAAATAAAATTATTTATATTGAATTCAATAAAATATTAAAATACAATCAAAACATCCTTTCCATTCTTCGAATTCGTATTTTTGCTATGACAAGTGTCATGGACACAGACCCATATCCTTATGAGTTACCCATTCACTTGATGAGTAAACTTCCTCTTCACTCATTTGACTTGAATAAAAGAGATGCAAAAGAGAATCAAAAGAAAGAAAGAAAGAAAGAAAGAAAGAAAGAAAGAAAGGAAAAAAGAAGTGGAGGAGGTGGACGGACGCTGCCAAGTGCCAATCAACCACCACCATTACATGGCTCAAGAGGCCGGCAGAGACTAGATAGCGGGAGCCGACTGCATCCCAACTTGAGAAGAAGGGGGAGAGAGAGAGACGAAAGAAAAAAGTAAAGAGGAGGTGAAGGAAGAAGAGAAGAAATAAAGGAAGAAAGAAAGAATAAAAAAGGAAAGTAAAGGAAAGGATAAAGGGAGAAGATGTCATGCCCCGACTCGGGATATCGTTCGTCCTCGTTTGATTTTGCCGAATCGATTGTTCTCGCAGAATCGTGATGTCGTACGAGTCTGGAGTTGCACTCGTACAAGGCAAGATGACAAGTTCTCAAAATGGTTATCTTTGATTCAATATTTAGCAGTGGAAGAAACAGTGTATACAAAACAATTATCTTTATTTATTAAGCAGCAAAATTATAAAGGATTTCAATAGCCTAAATAAATCATGCCAGATTAGCTTACAACACTCAATTTCTCTCTTGTCCACAAAGAATTTCACCGTTGCATATATCATGTCTTCTATATCTTGGCCACATTATCCCGTTGCGAGTCCGAGCATCAATGCGGTCGTACGTCTCAAAACGCTACGGCATTTCATGCCTCAGCACGTTCAAGCGAAGCTCCATCGTGGTCAATCCATTCCCTGCCTCCTGCAAGACAATCTGGTGGGGGATCAGTACTAATCCTTTCGCGTACTGATAAGACCCACTTTACTAAACCAACATTAAGTAGATTTGTGAATCATACAACTTAAGTTGTAATCTTTCTATATTTGCTTTAGGATCGATTGCATGGAATATTCAAAAGCAGTAAATCATGTATTTCATGGCAAGCATGTTATCATTTATTCGTACAAGCATACATGCAACCAATATCAATCTTGGGTTGTTTTGTGGCAACTTATTTCCAACATCGATGCAGTTACCCTTACACCGACGCAAGGTGAATACGCTTACCATCTTTTTCCATCTTGTTATAAGTGATCGTTGTACAGGATCTCTGTGTGCCTACACTTTCAGTCCACCGGCCCCTATCCATATAAAGATCACTGACATTCACCATGTCATAATGGACTTACGTTTCTCAAATTGTATTGAGATGCACACTTTCAGCCTAGGTTACGATCCTTACTGAAGTTCCCGTAACGCTCGTGCTCCCTTAGCTACGATAATCATTCCATCTAGGCCGAACAGTCCCGGCGTCTCGACGATCGTGTTCAACGAAAACGAACCCGTGCACGGGTTAATTCAAAGTCCATTTGATCATGCAACATGCATCTACACATATAACCAAATATATCTGAGTCCGAAACTCAGACTTTATATGTCATGACCATGTCTACGTCCTAATTTGAAGTTATATTTTTTTAAAAATTTAGTGAATTAGACTTTATCTGAGATACTGAATCCAGCTGGCTCTTGTGGTCAGCGAGGAGAGTATAACCGCTATTGCTAGACGGACGGTCTCAGGATTGAACTGTGGGAGAGGTGTGGGTGTGTGTGTGTGTGTGTGTGAAAATTGAAAACAATATGCCCAAATGATATGCAATACAACATATAGAAAGTTTCATACATTACGTTGGACATTTCAAAAAAAAATATTAGAGATATATGTTTGATATATTACATATTTGTATATGCTTGCCTGCTTGGATAACTGGTTATTAAAGTCTAAATTGGCATAGAACTTTGCAATATTTTTTTATTCCTATTTTGCTTTTGGGAAGGAAATTCGTTGTGCAAAAATTTAATTAGGCATAATGGAGTCCAATTAGTAATTATTCAAGTCTAAATTTTTGGTTGGTTTAGATAAATACTTTTTTATCCATTAGAAATTTAATTTGATTTTAATAAGTTTAACTTAATTTGTATTCATTTATAAATGTAACTTTATAATGTTATATATAGCTCATGTACTCTTGCTATTTGAAAAGGGAAGGAATGAAGAATGAAAAATCTATTTTGAGTTTGTATTGTGCGATACAAAAAAAATTAAAGTGGATCTCCCTATTTTGTTTTCTTCTCCACCTCCGCGTTGACGACTAGCGATCCAACACCACCCACGCGCCATTTTATAATAGTTGATCGTTCATATTTCATTTAAAGTTTTCATATCCAATTTTCCTAAATTTCTAATTTTATACTAATAGTATTTTCTTTAGGACTTCGTCCCTCATCAAATTTGTATCAGAGCTCTAAGTTACTACTTTTTTATTCGTAGGTAAAGACCTATAAGAGCAATTAAACTTTAAAACTAAAATATGGATCATGAAAAGTTAATTATAAAGTTCAAGGATCTTCTTGATTCTAAACGTCATAAATTTTTAAAATTCTATATTTGATAATCATTGTATTAGGGAAGAGACTAGTATTTATACACAAATAGAGTTCATCTCGGAGCCAACCATATCCTTAGAGTATCTATTAGTTGAATCTAACAAACCTAAAATAGTTGACTTATCTACAGAAGTATAGTTTAACCAGGAGTGGACCAAGTCGTTATAGTATCCATTAGTTGAACCTAATGAATCTATCATAATTAAGACATAAATTAGTTATATGGTTGAATCTAGGTCTTGGTTTAAAACAAAAATCGATTTTGACATATATATCATCAGTAGAAGCATTAATTTGGTCTGACCATTTCAATGACTTTAAATAACCTATTAAGTCTTCTAACTATTTTGAACTTGTCCCAGTAGTTAGGCTCATGGACAATTTCTATTATTTGTTTGTTAGGAATAATTGTAATAATTTGCATAAAACTATAATTGATTGTAGGTACATTCTTTTTTTGGATGCACTGAGACAACCACCAGTTATTGAGGTGCTTGATGGTAGGTCCCATTGGACATTCTGCTTCTTTCACTTCCACAACAGCCAATATCGTCATAGAGTTTCTTCAAATTTTCAAAAGTCATTGTGTTGACTAGATTGTCTGTCACCTCCATTTTCGTATACGTATTTCCAGTATACGTGTACGGATCCTGTCCAGTAATTTTACTTGTCTTGTCTTGCTAGCTGATTTTGGTTTAATCTTGTTTAGTTGCATCATGGTTTAACTTGGTTTATTTTGGTTGGCTTGGTTTATTTTGGTTCTACATGCTAACCCCCCTATCTACCACCATCCCCCTTTATAAAGCTACCTACTTTTCTCTCTCCTCTTAATTCCTCATAAATTCTTCTTCTTCTCCTCCATTAAAATCTCTCCTCCTCCATAGGCAAGTGCACATTTATCTAACTCAAGAACCCATTTGGATGGTTCCAATGGCTTCCTAGCATGATTCTCTTCCACTTTAGAACTTGAAATTTTTTATTTTGAAGCATCGATTTTTGTAGATCTAAAAAATTACCTTTTTGGAAACTTGAAATTTTGATCTATTTAACTTCTTCATTTACATGTTTTGATGGTTCCATGTGGTAGAGAATTTCGTTCTACCCCATTTTGACCTAAGGAAGTCTGAAATTGGACTCCGGATGGAGAAATGGCGGAGTTTTGAAGTTTTCGGCCATGTTCGTTCTTCCCGGATCTGTCGGGAAGACGAACAGTGCACTGCTTGGGCGCTTGGACCTGTCATGCGCCCAAAGCATCCCCCCTCATGTGGGCGCATATGCCTCCCTCTGGGCACATAGGGTGCCACATGTGGGAGCATAGTCTTGTGTTGGCGCATAAGCCTTCACGACTTGTCTCCTTGCATTCATTTACCCTTAGCCTTTGGCCACAAGGGTCCAACTCATGACTTGGGCGCATAGGACACCCCTCCTTGGGCGCATAGGGTGTGCTCCCCCTCTTAGTGGGTGCATACTATGTAGCCAGTGTGAATGCATGACTTGGGTATGGCACATGGCCTTCACCCGTAATGCACAAAACCCCTTCTCCATTCCTTGGCACTTGGCCATGAAAGTGCCTTGGCCATGTAGACACCCATGTTTGGGCGCATAGCCTCCCTCATGTGGGCACATAGGAACCCCCATGTGGGTGTATAAGTTCCCTTCACTTGGGCACATGGATGCTCATGGTCCTCATGTTTTGGTTTTGCATGTTTCGGCTTATCGCATCTTTTACGCCCTGTAATTTTATGCAATTTTCTCGCTATTGATCTTCATGACACGACACGACTCGTACATGACACGGTTAGGCACGACACGACTCGGTACGGCATGACTTGTGCAAGTCGCAGTACGACTTGGCACGACTTGGCACGATTTGTATGATTTTGTTTGATCGTGGCACGGCATTCTATGTTTTTGTTAAATAGAAAATTGTGCCACGACTTGTACAAGCCGTGGCACGGCTTAGTAATGATTTGGCATTTTCTCCTTTTGTCACGACATGTACTTTCCTCTATGTATGCTCTAAGCTATGTTGTCTTCTTTACATCGGTGGCCCGTTCGGCGTACTCAGGATATGTCTCTTTTTTTACATGATGATCTGCTATGATCATAACCATGATGTGTGAACAAGAATGATAATGACATATAATGAACCATGATGGCGGCCCGTCGTGGCACGTCCCTAACAAGTAACAAGTACAAGAACATGGCATTATAGTGGCCCGTCGTGGCACACTCCAGACAAGAACATGACAAGTAACATGACATGATGGTGAGCCGTTGTGGTGCACCCCTGACAAGTAACCTTAACATATAATCCATGAACGCTGTTGCGACGGCTAACTAGACATGCTAGTAAACTCTCATGACACCATGGGTGATTGTATTAAATGTGCTTGTAAAAGCTACCAGTCTTATCTCGCATCATGTCTAGGACATGTATTCCTGGTTACCACGGTCAGGGATTCATATTGAATCTGACTAGGTTAATGACTAGATTGATTAAGTAGTTCATATAGAGAGATTTTTCGGCTACAGGCAATCCCATTCTCAGGGCGTCTTCTCTGATGGACTTGTAGCATGTCGTCAAGTAGGGCACATTTCCAGTCCACTGTCATGTGGGGTACTCTTTGAAATAAGTAATATGCACATTGTCATGTGTTGCACCCTCAAGTCACCTAATAGGGTACATTTGTCTCCTGGACGATGTATCCACTATTATATGAACAAGGGATACATTTGTCTCCTCGGCGATGTATCCGCTACCAACTCTTAAAATAAACCTTGCGCCTGGATAATCTGGATAGTCTGCAGGACTTATGGCCGTAGGAATATCTCATTGCATCTTGCTAGTAACTAGGCTTGTGATAACCCTAGTTAGTTAAAGTATCAAGCCGTACTCTTGCTTGGCCGTGAATGATTGGATGAAGTCCCATCTTATCTATTCTTGTCTAGACCCAGTACATGGCTATATCTGGACATGATTATGCTTTACTCTATCGATAATTGGTTAAAGGCTAAGTTCTGTTCAGGTGAAGGATTACAACCCCGGTCCTTGTTTGGTTTACGGGTTGTAACTTGGTTACCGGAATAGTCCTTTAGTTGTCTTATCGTTTATCATCCTGTTATCTTTACTTATGTCTTATGCAATTTCTTCTATGATTTTATGTGCTGATATACTAGTTTTTAGTTCTTAAGTGAAGCCTCCTTTGTGGCACTTGCTCTTTCTGGGGTCTGACCCAGCTGGTTTGTATGGCCAGATTTTGGAGCAGCTACCGAGGATCTTCCAGCCTTCCTGCCAGATGGTGACCACTAGACAAAATCCTGGAAACGAGTAGGTTTTTATTTTGCTCTCCCACTCTATTATAAAAATATTCTTTTGAGGCGTTTAGCCGCCGAGCAAGTGTTAGCTCGTTTGTAACTTTACTTACTGTCTACCTACGGGCCGTAACATAATTGACAAATCCTAAGGTTGATCATGTATGACTTAAACTCTTGCTAGTCTTCATATTTTGTATGACTAGCTTCATGATCATCTGAATATGTAATATATGGGATGCCTTAATTTGTATGTATGATGATCTACCATCTTGTTACAATTACTTGCTTGCTTGAGATTGAGACACTAGGTTTGTTCTTGTAGTGCCCCGTCCCACAAAGTCAATCGGAGGAATCCAAACGCCGATGGCATTTGGACATAGCCTTGCAACGGCTGCTCGAAGGCTCGCTCGGTCGAGATGACTCCTCGCACAGGTGGGGTAGTTTTGGTGAACTCGCCTCATCTTAGCCTTCACTTAATAACTTGCATGTTTTCAACTTGCACAGGTTAGGTTTGTTAATAAAAAAGACGCATCCACATAGCTAAGAAAATAATCCCGACCCGTCGAAATGTCTTAGAACATGGAAAATGGTCCCACGGTCTGCTTAGAGTCGGCTCAGCGTGCTTTAAAATGACACTCGATCCTTCGTCCCGTGGCTTGGGAGAAGTAAGTTGGCCTAAGTTGCTAAGTTGTCCTGACACTCGAATGAGCCTAAGTCATAGGCGTCGCCTACGTGAATGCTTGACAAAGCATGTACGGTCCCACCGTGTTGTCCCAACGCTCTAATTGGCCTAAGTCATAGGCGTCACTCGCATAAATGCTTGATAAAGCATGCACGGTCCGTCGTCCAAGGCTTGGCATAGCCTTCGTACATCCCGTGGGTCAAAGTCGTATTGCACGGCTTGTTGGCTTAAGTCTAGGCACCCGATAACTTGGTTGTTCAAGTCGACCCCGTGCATAGCACGTCCTCTCGGCGCGGAGCTCGGCGTAGCCTTTGCTCGTCGAGTCGCTGCCCGAATAAGTTAGACAAGAGTTATGTTGGACTATTAGAGCCATTTTTAGTACTGTCTCGCTCTATCTGTAATTGTCAAGTCGCGTAGTCCCTTGAGAACAAGGCTCGTCGTATAAAGTATATGACTTGAGCAATAGCGTCATCTAGATAACAAGGTCTGGCTAAGGCACAGGCCACGGTCGATTTATTGAGTTTTAGAAAGTGTTTCAATAGTTGTTCTTGAGTTAAGTGAAAAGATAGGACAAGAAAGAAGAATGCTTACAACTGGGTCGTCGAGACAAGAAAGAAGAATGCTCGCGACTGGGTCGCCGAGGCATGGTCTCAAATGTGAGAAGTGTTGAACTTAGCCCTGAAAGAGATGGAAATACTAGAAGTAGATAAACTGTGTGAGATGTCAGTTCGAGTCGAGTCTTGCATGGTCATTGGACAACTTGTACAAGGTGGAAGTCTTCTCGAGTGATCGCCGGGGCGCCGAGATCATTCGGCCTGGGAGAAGCGAGTTGGCTCAAGAGGGATGTTGGATAACCGCATGGAAGATTCGGCACTTCCGGGGATAGCTACCCGCGGAAGGGCGGACCGAATCCCCCGAGCCAAGTCCATTATAGCGCTGGGCGAGAGTGACTAGTTCATATAGATGAGTCGGCAGAATAGCGGTAAACCACGTGTATGCCTTTGGATTGGGTCTAGAAATTGAATGCAGGTCTAGTTGGTAACACAATGCCTGGGCCTAAGATTGGGCTGCAGCATAGGCGACGTGCTTCGGCACGAGATGCGGCATATTATGTTATCGGCATATAAGTTGCATAGTTTGAATATGAGTTGTCTTTAGTTTAAGTCAGGAAAGGCCGCAAGGCGGTAGCTTGATAAGTCTTGGTAAGTTGCGAGGCGCACCCTCAATCTTGAAGCACGAACAAGTCTAAGCATGGTCTAGAGGCACAATCAAGCCTAGTGGCACGACCAGCACGAGTCGTCCCTTTGACGTCGTTGGCACGAGAATTGGTCTAGAGGCACCTGAGTTTAATAAAAGTCTTGGCACGGTCGAGTTCACATAAGTTGCTCCTCGACGAAGCACTGTCTTGAATATGTTGAAGTCTCGAATAGAGTATGGCATGACCCTACCGTCCCGAGTTAAAGTTTGGTCGAGTACGTAAGCAATGAGGCACTGCCTCGATCGAAATACACGTTGGCATTAAAGTACGACCATGTCGTCGCATAACGAGTTGGTTAGACATCTTAGTCTTAAAACTGATCCTAAGACAAGACTAGCAAGACAATCGAAGGGGACTTGTAATGCACAAAGTAAATGAACGTGTCGATTTTGTTTGGGTGGGCGAGGAGCTCACTCCACCAGTACAGTTGAGTACTGACACCCACACAGTTTCCATGTGCAGGCACAGGTAGAATCTCGTGGCGCGGAGCTCGCTTGGATGCATCAAGGCACGGAGTTCCTTGGCGAGGCGAAGCGTGCGGCCGCGTGAACTCAAGACTTATACAGGACATAATGTATGGATATCGCCTTTCGAAGCTTCCACTGGCTCAAGCATTGTATCGAGAGATGAGAGAGAGCAGAGTGACTTATAAAATGAGAGAAAAGTGAGCAACAGAGACTTGTAATCATGGCCTTGCGCCTATTATAATTTTATTTTTCAATATCAAAAAAGATCTATTTTGAATAAATTGTGTTTTGCCTTTAAATTTTTGCTGCATGTTCAATATTTCTGTTTGGAACTTCTGTGCGACGACCCCGTCGCCACCGCTGTAATCGACCGTTATGAAACTGCCTTGCACAAGCGTAATCTAGGCTCGTACGGCATCACGCCTTAGTGAGGACGATCGATCCTACGGAAGCGGGGCATGACAGTTCTTGACCCTAAGAGACTAATGGTTTGTAGTAAACCCTCATACATCTAGACAGTCGTGACCGTATTGTGAGGTGAGATTCACTTCAATGTACGTAGCTGGCTGTGTCTGTCCCCCGCTCTCCAATATTCTAGTTCTGGGGCATGACACGATTTTAATGGTGGCCCATGCAGGTCTTGTAAATCAAGAAGTGTGAGGGTTTTACCGGATAGATGTCTCAATCAGCACTCGCTCTTGATCTCTACTCGTGTCTTCTAATCTTCCTGAAATCTTGATCTGATCACATGCTTATATCCAAGATCTATCATGGTCTTTCCTTATTGTACCCTATGTCGTTTTTTCAGTGGCATTGTTCCTGATCCTACCGATCGGCAAGGTGGAGCACCTCCCGTGGACCAGCAGCAACCTGGAGATCATGCCCAGCATTTAGAAGTAGCCTCCAGAGTCATGCCTACTGGGGGTCAAGAGCTACCAGTTCAGCCCATCCAGCCTGCAGAGCCTGACGATGGCACCTTGGTGGGTCTCATCAGGACATTGCTTGCATCTCAGGATCGTCGGGGCGATGCCCTGTACCAGGTAGTATAGGATGCCATGGGCCGTGTTGGTTATCCAGGGAACAGTGCGGCTAGCAGTTTCAAGCATCTGAACCCTCCTTTCTTCGACGGTAGTGAGGATGCTATTGTAGCTGATGCATGGCTCCAGGACATCGAGATTAACTTGGATGCAGCCAAGACTCCAGAAGGAGAGAAGGTAGCTGTGGTGTGCCTGTATTTATTGGACCTAGCTCGCACCTGGTTGGCGATGATAGCAGTTGGGTTGGTGACGCCTGTTCCATGGGCGATATTCAGTGATAAGTTTCAGACCAAGTACTTCGATGCTGTAGCTCGGTGCGAACTACAGACGAGGTTCACCAATCTCAGGCCGATGAGCAGGACAGTTGATGGTTATGCGGCCGAATTTTTGAGACTGAGTCGGTTTTCTTCCACCTTGGTGGCAACCGAGTTCGACCGAGCCCAGCATTTGCAGCAGGGACACCACCTAGAGATCATTCTAGCAGTGGAGCAGTTTGAGCATCGGACTTTTGATGTCGTCTTGCGAGCAACGAAGAGGCATGAGTATACTTCGCAGAGGATTATAGACAGAACTGGAGGACGGAACCGGTCCCATGGTCAGATGAACCAGTCTTCAGCCCCAGCCCCGGCAGTTAGGGCCTTGACCATTGGAGCTCCGATGAGGGCAGCATCAGTTACGTCGGTTCAGCACTCGACCCCGACGTACCCTCAGCAGCAGAATCGGAGGCAGTCTTCCATAATGGGCTGCACTCATTGTGGGAAGCCAGGGCATATAGTATCAGAATGTCGTCGAGCACAAGGATTGTGTTTGGCTTATGGGGCATCGGATCACAAGATAGGGTCCTGCCCGCAAAGAGCCGGTTCATCCTCATCGGCCCAGACTAGTCCATCGGTGAGGAGACCAGCACCAGTGCTGCAACAGCAGTACCAGCCTCCGAGGCCATTGCCGCCTCAGGCCCAGGTATTCCAGCAGCAGCAACCGCAGCAGTATGCCCAGGCCCAGGCTCAGAATCAGAACCGTCAGAGAGGTTTCCCGCAGAGGGGACCAGCACCCAGAGGGCAAGGTCAGGTGATGGCTTTGACCGTAGAGGAGGAGTTGGCATCAGGTGAGGTGGTGGCAGGTACCATTCTCGTTAACTCTTTTCCTGCGTCAGTATTATTTGATTCAGGTGCATCATATTCATTTATGTCTGCACGATTCGCGACACTGATAGGACTGGAGCCCGAGTCATTATCAGTAAGGCTTAATATACTTTCTGGTAACGGTCTTACAGGAGTAGATAGAGTATTTTTCTTGTGTCAAATCGTAGTTAGCGGTAGAGAGTTTTCCGCTAGGTTGATAGAATTCCCGATGGCCGAGTATGATGTGGTCCTAGGGATGGATTGGTTGAAGGACCAGTATGCTAGAATAGATTGCCATATCGGCAAGATTATTTTTAGTATACCTGGTTAGCCAGAGTTTTCATTTCTCCGAGGTGGAGTAGAACCTTCTTCTCCAGCATTGCGGATGGCAGTAGCAGCAGTTCAGTTTTTTAGAGTTATAAAAGAGTTTTCTGACGTATTTTCCGAAGAGCTTTCAGGCATCCCACCAGAGAGAGAGATAGAGTTCACCATTGATTTGATTCCTGGATCAGCACCAGTGTCAGAGAGGGTCTATAGGATGGCGCATTCAGAGTTGGAGATCTTATACAAGATGATTGAAGAACTTAGAACCAAGGGTTTCATTCGTACTAGCGAATCTCCTTGGGGAGCCCCGATGCTTCTTGTGAAAAAGATGGATGGTACGTTAAGACTATGTGTTGATTATCGTACCTTGAACTCTGTAACAATCAAGAACAGATATCCTCTACCAAGGATAGATGACTTATTTGATCATCACAAGGAAGCGACTGTATTTTCG
Source organism: Iris pallida (assembly GCA_029216955.1). Taxonomy (NCBI): domain Eukaryota; kingdom Viridiplantae; phylum Streptophyta; class Magnoliopsida; order Asparagales; family Iridaceae; genus Iris; species Iris pallida. The sequence continues at coordinate 2,621,836 of JANAVB010006198.1, read as the reverse complement.
AAGATTGACTTGCGGTCAGGGTACCATCAGATCAGAGTCAGAGAGTAGAACATCCCGAAAACAGCATTCAGATCGAGGTATAGACATTGGAGTTCCTTATTATGTCATTTGGAGCGACCAATGCGCCAGCCGTATTCATGGACCTCATGAATCGTATCTTCATGCCCTATTTGGACCAGTTCATGATAGTGTTTATAGACGACATCCTAGTCTATAGCAAGAGTAGGGCAGAGCATGAGCAGCATCTCCGTGTGGTTCTTCAGATTCTCAGGGAGCACCAGTTGTATGCGAAGCTCAGTAAGTACGAGTTTTGGTTGGATCGAATCTCGTACTTAGGTCACATCATCACCAGAGGTGGAGTGGAAGTAGACCCCCAGAAGATAGTTGCCATAGAGACATGGCCAGTACCTAGCACTGTCGCGGAAGTTCAAAGTTTTCTTGGATTGGCTGGTTATTACCGTCGGTTTGTGTCAGACTTTGCTCGAATTTCAGCGCCATTGACGCAGTTGACCCGCAAGTATATAAAATTTGCTTGGACAGCAGAGATTGGTGACGGCCTCCATTCTCAATCTTTCCGATGGGACTGGAGGATTTTCAGTTTATTGTGATGCTTCAGGCAGAGGATTGGGATGCGTATTGATGCAGCATGGTAAGGTAGTCGCTTATGCGTCACGACAGCTTCGTGACCATGAGAGGAATTATCCTACCCATGACTTGGAGTTAGCAGCAGTAGTGTTTGTATCGAAGTTATGGAGGCATTATTTATATGGAGATCGGGTGGAGATTTTTACCGACCACAAGAGTCTTAAGTATGTGTTCACCCAGAAGGATCTTAACATGCGTCAGAGAAGATGGCTAGAGCTACTTGTGGATTATGACATCAACTTGCAGTATCATCCTGGAAAGGCCAACATTGTAGCAGATGTATTGAGCAGGAGAGTCGAAGTTTATTTTCTAACAGCACAGCCTGAGTTATTAGCAGATCTTTAGAAGATGGGTATTGAAGTTGTTCTTCCTTCCAGTGTGGCATTGATGGCCAGTATGTAAGTTCAGTCCAGTATAGTGGAGAGGATCAAGTTAGCTCAGTCAGTGGATTCTAAGCTTCTGTGGCTTAGGGCAAAATGTGTAGCAGGGAGAAGACCAGAGCTATGTATTATAAAGATGGTACACTCCGACATGGGAGGCATCTTTGTGTACCCAATGGAGATATCAGACGGGAGATCATGGCAGATGCTCACAGTTTTTAATATTCGATTCACCCCAGTGGTACGAAGATGTACCGAGATATCCGTCAGCATTTTTGGTGGAATGGCATGAAGAGGGAGATAGCCCGATTTGTCTCTCGTTGTTTAGTTTGCCAACAAGTTAAAGCCGAACATCAGAGGCCAGCTGGACTTCTTCAACCTTTACCGATCCCAGAATAGAAATGGGAGCACATTACCATGGATTTTGTGACTGGATTACCTAGATCCCCAGCTGGGAGAGATGCAATCTGGGTTATAGTCGACAAACTCACGAAGGTAGGTCATTTCATCCCTTTCAGAATCGGTCAGTCGACGGATCAGCTTGCAGAGATGTACCTCAGGCAGATAGTCAGATTGTATGGAGTACCAGTCAGTATTGTGTCCGACAGAGATTCAAGATTCACCTCGCACTTTTGGCGGAGTCTTCAAGAAAGTTTGGGGACTCGTCTCAAGTTCAGTTCAGCCTATCATCCGAAGACAGACGGTCAGTCAGAATGTACGATCCAGACTCTTAAAGATATGTTACGGTCATATACACTCGACTTCGGTGGTTCGTAGAAAGATCACCTGCATCTCGTGGAGTTCTCCTACAACAACAGCTTTCAGGCCAGTATCCAGATGGTGCCCTTTGAAATCTTGTACGGCAGGAAGTACAGATCTTCTTTAGCTTGGGATGATATCGGTGAGAGACAAATGCTTGGACCAGAGATGGTGATGCGGACTATTGAGGTGGTCAGACAAGTCAGAGATCATCTTCGAGTTGCACAAGACCGCCAACGTCATTGGGTCGATTCCCATCGGTGTTTCCTTGAATTTTCTGTCGGCGACCATGTATTTCTTAGGATCTCGCCTACCCGTGGCTTCATTCATTTCGGCGTACGGGGAAAGCTTAGTCCTAGGTATATAGGGTCGTTAGACATCTTGGAGAAAGCTTAGTCCTAGGTATATAGGGTCGTTAGACATCTTGGAGCGAGTAGGTGATGTATCCTATCGCCTCGCTCTTCCACCATCGCTACGTGAGGTGCATGATGTCTTTCATGTATCCCAATTGCGTTGGTATAACCCGGATTCGATTCATATCCTTGATCATTCGAAATTGGGTGTTGGTACCAACCTTTCGTATGAGGAAAGGCCCGTATCCATATTGGACCGAAGGAAGAAGATACTCAAGAACAAGACTATCAAATTAGTCCGTATTGCTTGGGATCATCACCCTTTGGGTGAGTCAACGTGGGAGCGTGAGGATGATATCCGATCGCGATATCCCGACCTGTTTGACTCGTAAGGTATAATGTCTTCTTTTGCCTTATGCCTTCAACTTCATTGCTTGCATGAATGATTGCTTGATTGATTGCTTAGTTATAACTTGCCTGTGATTAGTATAGCTTGTCGACATCTCTGGCCTCTTGATTAAATTTTGAGGACGGAATTCTTTTAAGGTGGGTAGAGTTGTCACCTCTATTTTTCGTATACGTATTTGTAGTATACGTGTACGGGATCCTGTCCAGTATTTTTACTTGTCTTGTCTTGCTAGCTGATTTTGATTTAATCTTGTTTAGGTACATCATGGTTTAACTTGTTTTTTTGGTTGGCTTGGTTTATTTTGGTTCTACATGCTAAACCCCCCTACCTACCACCATTCCCCTTTATAAAGCTACATACTTTTCTCTCTCCTCTTCATTCCTCATAACTACTTCTTCTCCTACATTAAAACCTCTCCTCCTCCATAGGCAAGTACACCTTGCTCTCACTCAAGAACCCATTTAGATGGTTCCAATGGCTTCCTAGCATGATTCTCTTCCACTTTAAAACTTGAAATTTTTTATTTTGAAGCATAAATTTTTGTAGATCTAGAAAATTGTCTTTTCTAGAAACTTGAAGTTTTGATATATTTAACTTCTTCATTTGCATGTTTTGGTTCCATGTAGTAGAGAATTTTGTTCTACCCCATTTTGACCTAAGGAAGCCCGAAAATGGACTCCGGATGGAGAAATGGCGGAGTTTTAAAGTTTTCGGCCATGTTTGTTCTTCCCGGATCTGTCGGGAAGACGAACAGTGCACTGCTTGGGCGCATGGACCTGTCATGAGACCAAAGCATCCCCCCTCATTTGGGTGCATATTCCTCCCTCTGGGCGCATAGGGTGCCACATGTGGGAGCATAGTCTTGTGTTGGCGCATAACCTTCACGACTTGTCTCCTTGCATTCATTTACCCTTAGCCTTTGGCCACAAGGGTCCAACTCATGACTTAGGTGCATAGGACACCCCTCCTTGGGCGCATAGGGTGTGCTCCCCCTCTTAGTAGGCACATACTATGTAGCCAGTATGAGTGCATGACTTGGGTATGGCACATGGCCTTCACCCATAATGCACAGATCCCCTTCTTCATTCCTTGGCACTTGGCCATGCAAGTGCCTTGGCCATGTAGGCACCCATGTTTGGGCGCATATCCTTCCTCATATGGGCGTATAGGAACCCCTATGTGGGTGCATAAGTTCCCTTCACTTGGGCACATGGATGCTCATGGTCCTCATGTTTTGGTTTTGCATGTTTCGGCTTATCGCATCTTTTACGACTTGTGATTTTATGCAATTTTCTTGCTATTGATCTTCATGACATGACACGACACGACTCGTGCATGCCACGGTTAGGCACGACAAGACTCGGCACGGCACGACTTGTGCAAGTCACAGTACGACTTGGCACGATTTATACGATTTTGTTTGATCGTGGCACGGCTTTCTATGTTTTTGTTAAATAGAAAATCGTGGCATGACTTGTGCAAGCCGTGGCACGGCTTAGCAATGATTTGGCATTTTCTCCTTTTGTCACGACATGTACTTTCCTCTATGTATGCTCTAAGCTATGTTGTCTTCTTTACATCGGTGGTCCGTTGGGCGCACTCAGGATATGTCTCTTTGCTTACGTGATGATCTGCTATGATCATAGCCATGATGTGTGAACACGAATGATGAATGACATGTAATGAACCATGATGGCGGCCCGTCGTGGCGCGTATAGAAGCATGGAAAAGTATTGGAATTTCTATGCGGCCCAGAATTAACATGAAACTTCATGCGGCTCAAAACCTGAGGAGTTTCATGCGGCTCAAAATCCCTGGGAGCTTCATACGGCTCAAAAAGCTTCATACGGCTCAGAAACCTTCATGCGGTCTTATGCGGTTTGAAATCAGCCTATACAGCTGGCCATAATTACTCTGACATAAAGGCGACAGCTCTGACAGAGATGATGGCTCTGACATAAAGACAAGACATGATATGCTCCTAAAAAGATGAAAAAATCATCATAATATCTGACACAGTTCACAAATTCCAAAAAAAATTCTTTATGCGGATCGCTTATGCGACCTCCATGCGGCTCAGTCATGAGACCACTCTCATGCAGCTCGGTCATGAGACAACTCACATGTGGCTCTGTCATGAGACAACTCTCATAAGGCTCGGTCATAAGACAACTCTCATGCGACTCGGTTATGAGATAACCTTCATGCGGCTCGGCTATGGGACAGTCCTTCATGCGGCCCAGCCAGGATACATCATTCATGCGGCTCGCCACAGAGTAGCAGTTGAGATACGTGGCAGAAATTGACCAAGTCTTAACAGTTCGGATTTAGTGCAACAAACAGATCATGCTCAATCTTAACCAATCCCCAGCTGCCCACTTCTCGAGGCACAGTTACAAGGATGTGGCCCAAAATTAGCCACGTAACTGTACACCCCATTACTCATGAATTCTTATAAATAGCAAGGTGCTATTCCCTTGCATATAGAGATACACACAGAGAGATATACACACACCCAGGCAGAGAAAGCATTTCCTCACCGGAGCCGAGGTTGCATTCGATCATCTAAGGAGTAAAGAAGAGTTGATAGCACTTTTTCGAGCCTCTACCGTCACCCTCCAGAATCAAAACTAAACAATTGTACTTAGATTGCTTTTCCTAGGTTTTGTTCCTAGGTTCTCTTTTGTACAAGCGAGTATGTAAGTGTGAGTTAAAGTTCAATCCTCCTATAAAACTATTCTGTTCTACGATAATAAATGACAAACACGATGGCGACTCTGCTGGGGACTAACTTTTCTACTGCTGAAAAGTTGGTGACGCAATCGGACGCAGCCAAACTCGGCTCCACGCAACAGATGCTGGTTGTTCGCTTCGACCAGCAAGCGTTTGAAGAGATGCTCTCCGAGGGGAGCGCTAGCCCCATCCAGAAGCGAGCTAGCCCAAAGAAGGCCCGCAGGGCGTGGAGGCCCAAAACCGTTGCCCCTCCCCAAGCTCTGGAAGAAGTATTTTCTGTTGTCCAAGACGACAAAGAAGACCCACATACGGCCCCACTTCAGGCTGCAGAGGACCCTACAGTCCCCAAGTCCGGCAAAGGAAAACACTACGATGCTGGACTTGCGGGAGCAAATGGAAACTCTATGCGGTCCAGGAAGAAGCCGCATAAGGGTGCCAGCTGCATGCAGAAGGCTCATGCGGCCACCAATCCCAGTCACATGCAGAAGGCTCATGCGGCCACCAATCCCAGCCGCATGCAGAAGGCTCATGCGGCCACCAATCCCAGCCGCATGCAAGATGCTCATGCGGCCACCAATACTAGCCACATGCAGAAGACTTATACAGCCACCAATCCCAGCTGCCAGCCATCTGTCCTATGCGGCTCGGGTTCAGTCTTTGACCGCCTCTCATGCGGTCCTGACATCAGAAGCTCCAATAAGAATGTGCCAGATTTTATGTGGCACAGTTTGGACTCTTCCTACTACGCACCCTCGGGTGCTAGAACGAAGAAGTCTAGGACAGCGTGGGCTCGTCGAGCTCAGTCAACTGTCCCAACCTCTGACCATCAGAGAGTCCCGCTAACTGTTATGCGGGCCTCTGATGGAAAATTGTACAGAACCACCTGTGTCCAGCGCCTAGCGGCAAACGGACAGGGTGGTTCCCAAGAGTCTCCCAACAATGATCGAGGGCAAGTGCTTTTACTAGCCCCGCATCAGGGTGCAAACATGATACCAACGTACTCGTGCGCTCGGGATTCCCGGGTCCACAAAACGAGTGTAAAGGTTGATCGAGATGTACTTGACTTGCGAGATGTGATTCTTCACAAGCGCAAGGAAAGAGAAGAAACCTTGCGAGATGTGTCCAGCGCCTAGCGGCAAACTGCACTCAAGTCATTATCAACTGCTTCTGCAACAAGACATCAGTACAAGAGGACTGGCAGTCCGTCTTCTAATGACTGCAACAGCCAGGACCGGTCCTACAACAAAGCTCGAGAGACGAGGCGCTTCCTTTCTCCTCCTGTAACTCTATCCGGAAGGTCCCTATCGACAAAGGAGGGAAGAAAATAAATACCTCCAACCCGATGATCTCAACCAGCGTGGCCAAGAAACTCTCATCTAAGCGGTTGTCCACAGCCGTCACAGGAGGGATTTATCAAGGTACCCGCTCAAAGACAAAATCTACAACACTTGGAGATTCGTCATCTACATCCCTGGGGGTAGTTGAAGCTGGGGGTAGCACTCCTCGGAACATCCACAACAATCTGGTGTTTCAAGAAAATGAACCAGGGGAAACAATCACCCCAATAGACTCAAATGTCCCTGAAAATGTCCATAAGAGCCAAGACGAGGCAACCTCCTCTGTAGGGGGTAGAACTTCCTCCGAATCTGAACCAGAGGAGAATATTCCTACATACCCCGACGAAATCTCTATGCGAGGGTATGATTCGTAGGACACGTCTTCTATAGTTTCTTCCACTTCTCCTCATGTGAAAACGGCATTTATGACTGAGAATGATCAAGACGGTCCCAGTGATCGGCAGCACCTCGACACTCTCGAGGCCATACTTCATACCTTGGTTAAGTCAGTGGACGAGATCAAGGTAGCCCTATCGGCTCTCCAAGGAAGGACATCTGGCCAAACAAGCTTGGGTCCCGCTGTCAATGCGGACTCAAACACAATCGCGCCAACCTCGGGCGACAATCCACCCGGAATGTCGGCTCCCACTGCTGCAGAAGGGGCTAGGAAGGCGAGAAGAGAAGTCCAGAAGCTCTGTACAATATTTCACGTCCAAGAAACTTCTCAAGACCTCAGGATACGACAGTCCTATCCCGCTGCATGGAGAGATGTCCCCTTCCCTCTACGATACAAACCATTCAATATCAATCCATATGACGGAAAGACCTCTGCGAGCCGGTATATTACCTACTTTGAGGTCATAACAGACCATCTACTGCATGACGACGCCATCCTCACGCGATTGTTCATCGGGGCGTTAGAAGGGGTCGCGTTCGACTGGCACCGCAACTTGCCGGATAACTACATCTATTTCTTTGCTGGCTTTATTCCTGGAAAGGTTCTACGAGGTGGGACAAGATGTGACAATGTCAACCCTCATGGACGTTGTCCAAGGAGAAAAAGAGCTGATGAGGAACTACATTGAGCGGTTTCGCCAAACCGCGATGAAATTGCCCTATGGTAACCCAGACTCTTCTTTAATTGAGATTTGCCAAAAGAGACTGCTCCCCACAATCAGCCTCTGGATGGACAAAAGTCAATTTAAGGACTGAAAGACCTTCATCATCAGCGGCATTAGCACAGAAGCAAAACTAAAGAAGGCTCGTCAACTGGGATTGCATATCTCGGATGGAGAGGATAAGGGCAAACGCCCTAATGCCAACAACAACAACGGCAATAGTTCCTCTAACAACCGAGACACCAAAGGCAAACAGACTATGGTGGCCGATACAACCCAGAAGCCTGAACCAAAGCAGGTAGAGAAGCAGTGGCCTCAGGTGACTTACTCCTTCGAGGATAGCAATGTCAAGCCCATCTTTGACATGCTCCTACAAGGAGATAGAATTTAGCTCCCTCCGTCGAGACGTGAACCACGACCTGCAGAGATGGAGAGCCCGAAGTATTGTCACTTCTACGGCTACGTCCACCACGCCACTCAAGATTGCTTCCAATTAAAGCGGTACATCCAGAACCTCATTAATTCTAAGGCTCTGGCCATTGATTTCGAGGAGGTAACCGTGGCTGCCAACATGGTGTCGATCCAATTCGGTAGCTTTCCTCCAATGAAGACTCAAGATGGCGTAGTACCCATCCCCCGGGCAACAATGGAGGTCACTAATCTTCCACCTCCCCGAGACCAGACGACTGGACTGGTGCCCCTCACCACGTCAAGAGGGAAGGTCATGTGGGTCCACCCGGACTTGGTTCCTGAAGTAACTCAATCAGCATCATCCTCTACCGACAAGAAGAAGGGCGGGAAGACTAAGTCCTGCCACACAATCTCAGCCGGCATCGAAGAAGCAACAGCTATCGTTACCCGATCCGGTGCACAATCTCGACCCATATCGGGTAATTCGGCTGAAGAACGTCAGCCGGCCACTGCCGATGCCCCCGGACCTTCTCAGCCTCCGTCGACCGACAAGCCTAAGCCAAAGGAGACCCGCTTTGATAAGCCGCTACGTAAAGATGTACCTCAGGGGCTGGAGAGGCCTTACAATTTTGATATCCTGGCACAATTGGCCAACACACCAGCCAAATTGTCATTATATAAGCTCTTGAGACTCTCCAAGGATGTTCGCATTGTACTGAGCGAAGCACTCCAGAATGTCGACGTTTATTTGGCTCAGGTCAAGCTTACAGGGGAGAGCTCGCCAGAGGATCTCCAAGACAGTACTTGTATAGGTACAATGCCCAACATCGTGTTCACTCCATAGGATATGCTCATCAAGACCAACCTGCACGATCACCCTTTGTATTACACTGGATACGTCAGCGACATCAAGGTTGATCGGATGCACATTGATCCCGGTTCTTCAATAAGCATCATTCCGATGCGCTTGCTCCACCTCATGTGCATCCCTATGCATCGGCTGACACATATCAGCACTGCCATCAGCGGTTTCAATTCAGGAAGAAGCTATCCTATTGGGAAGATTTGCCTGAAATACCAAATTGGCGACCTTCAGTCGGAAGTGACTTGCTATGTCATAGACACAGATACATCCTACAACATCCTCCTGGGGCGTTCGTGGATACACGATTACATGATCGTGCCCTCCATATTGTACCAGTGCTTCAAATATGTCGACAAGCATGGCTTCGTAAGAATGGAATTCATCGACATCGATCCTTTCAAACGGGTTGAATCCTACTATTCGGATTCCTGCTTGTACGAGAAATCGAAAAGGCACCTGATCAAAGAGGATGCTCAAGAGCAGACAGTGGCTACAATAGGATCAGAAGAACCTCTGAAGATCCATCTCCAGCCCCGCAAACCGGAAAAAACTGTACCTCTTATAGCCACTTTGTGTAAAGAAGCAGCCAGTCTACCAGTGCTCACTACACAAAAGGAGCAAATGGTTATCCGACTTCCAAGGTCTAGCCAAGGGCCGAGACCCACTGAGGAGCCACTGACAATCAGACTGCCAAGAGCCGGCCAACAACAATCAGAGGAGATCAATCCCTCTGTTAAGCCGATGGCTATTCGTCTCCCCAGGACAAATCGACAGCCAAGCGCTAACCCAGGGACCGCTAGTGAGCCAACGACTCCATGTCCAGCACCAAGCGCTAAGCCAGGGATCGCTAGTACGCCAACGACCCCACGTTCAATACCACCAGTGGGACCCTTGGTAATCAAGCTGTCCAGGTCATCCTTCCAATCTTCATTAATACAGGAGGTGGCTGAAGAGAAGCTAGAGCTAGCCAAGTATGTGGCTGCGCACACTGATGTTCCTTCTGCTGATGATGTAATCCTACCAGAGAAGATACCTTATTTTATCAATAAAAGGCTATCTTTGAACTACCTCGAGCTTAATAAGCTTCGTAAAATGTATGCTATGGAACACGGTATGGGCATCAACTTACACACACAAGTGACAAATGTCTATACCACGAACCAACTTACTCCCGTGGAAGGCGCTTGCTTCATAGTCGAGGGAGAAGATGATCCAATCATTTTCGGCCGAAAGAATGATCAACAGTCCTTCAGGCCAGAAGAAGTCGATCTTGAACCCAACACTGGGAGACTGCCCCTTTATCTGTATAGATCCCGATCCAAGTACCTCATGCAAAAACAGGGGTATGATATGGAAGCTACGACAGGCTTGAACTACGGCACCGGTCGGTGATTACCTTTGCAATTGCCAGTCCCGGCTGGAAAACTACGGGATTATTACAGCAAGACCAGACGTGGTCTAGGCTATATTACACCTGCAACAACTCCTGAGAGCTTGGATGAGGAATGCAAATGGCATTCACATTCGACTAGATCACCTACTTCCGATTCGGATGTCAGCATCAGGGACATACTCAGGCAAGCTTGGTCTGTCAACATGGCATTTGCTGACGCCTACGAAGAGGACGAAGATCTACCCAAACTTCTAGAGTTAGAGCCTTGGGTCCAACAGCTAGATGCGCAATGGGAGAAGCGTTTCGAATAAAGAGATTCCCCTACCGAAGATGAGGTTATACAAGTTGACCTCGACGATGAATCCTCTCCAAAGCCAATCTTCGTCAGCAAAAGTCTGACAGACGAAGAGCGGGAGTTGCTATTGCAACTCGTCAGAGAGTATATTAATGTGTTTTTCTAGAGCTATGAAGATATGTCAGGGCTAAACCCCGAGATTGTACTCCATAAGCTCAACATTCATCCGGACGCGAAGCCGGTCAAGCAACAGCAACGATGGTTCCACCCAGATATCATGAATTCTATCGAAGCTGAGGTCAACAAACTATAGCCAGCGGCTTCATCCGTTAGGAACAACATCCCGACTGGGTCGCTAACATAGTACCGGTCCTCAAGATGAATGGAAAAATCCGAATTTGCTTCGACTCTCCGAATCTGAACGAAGTATGTCCTAAAGATGAGTTCCCTCTTCCTATTACGGACATAATGATTGACAACACATGTGGCTTTTAGCACATGTCGTTTATGGATGGCTTCTCAGGATACAACCAAATCAAGATATTTCTTGACGACAAAAAGCATACATCATTTCGAATGCCGATTGGCGTGTACTGTTGCATAGTTATGTCCTTTGGTTTAAAGAATGCCGGTGCCACATATCAACGAGGTATGAGTGTCATCTTTAGAGATAACCTGCGTAAGACAGTGGAATGTTACGTCGACGACATCGCCGTCAAAAGTCGCTCTAAGGAAGATTAGCTGCACGATCTGAGGACAGTATTCGACCTGATACGAGTACACAACCTGAAGATGAATCCCACCAAATCCTTCTTGGGCGTATCCAATAGAAAATTCTTGGGTTTTATCATTACCGTCCAGGAAATCCATATAGACCCTGAGAAGAAGAAGGTAATCATGGAGATGGGTCCCCCGAAAAATCTTCGAGAACTCAGAGGCCTTCAAGGGAGGCTAGCTTACATCAGGAGGTTTATCTCTAACCTCTTCGGGCGATGTCAACCATTCACACACCTCATGAAGAAAGGCGCCTCCTTCGTATGGAACGAGGAGTGCCAACGTGCCTTTGATAATATTAAAGAATATCTGTCGAATCCTCCAGTCCTGGTGGCCTCGGTTGCTGGAAAACCATTTTTGCTCTATGTGCGAGCGATGGAGCATTCTCTCGCTGTTCTACTAGCACAAAACAATGATGCGGGGCATGAACAAGCTATCTATTATCTCAGCCGAATGATGATAGGGCCTGAGCATAGATACACCACTATGGAAAAGGAATGTCTCACTTTGGTGTTCGCTATTCAGAAGATGCGACATTATGTTACAGGATAGACCATCCACGTTATATCAAGAGTTAATCCCCTCAGGGTCCTCATGACCAAACCAGGTGCACTCAGCTTCCGTCTCGCTACCTGGGCGATATTATTATCCTCCTACGACATGATCTTCGTCCCGCAGAAGGCTGTTAAAGGTCAAGCTCTGGCAGACTTCTTAGCGGCCCATCCAGGTTCGGAGTCAACTAGAATATATGAAGAGATCCTGGACGAGTTTACCAATTCAAATATGGCTTCCCATGATACCGTCTGGCGAATGTTCTTCGACGGTGCTTCAAGAACCGGATCCAAGGGCAATATCGTCGTCGGGGTCGGAGTGGTACTGATTTCTCCCTCTGGATTGGTGATAAATCGGGCATACTCCCTCACGGAACCTTGTTCAAACAACGTGGTCGAGTACAACGCCTTAGTTATCGACCTCCGACTTGCAAAGGAACTGGGGGTAGAGTACCTAGAAGCATATGGCAATTCACAGTTAATCGTTAATCAGATCTGGGGTTCTTATGAGGTTCGCCATGAAGACATGATCCCTTATCATCAAATAACAATCGCCATCATTACGTCCCTGAAAGGATTCTTCATAGAACCGGACCCAAGGGAAATTCAACATTGAAGTCGATGAACATGTTCATAGAACCGGATCCAAGGATTCTTCATAGAACCGGACCCAAGGGTTCTTCATAGAACATGTTCCCAGACTCCGGAACAATGAAGTCGATGCCCTAGCAGGACTGGCCGCTTCTTTGGCAGTTCCAAACCACACTCATCATCTGGTTGACGTAATAGGCCATGAATTGGTTTAACCTAAGAACAACGTTCAATCTGCTGTGAGTTATTCTGCCCTGACGGTCGACGAGACACCGAACTGGAGACTCCTATTTATTGACTTCGTAGTCTATGGTATCTTGTCGAAAAACCCGAAATAAGCTACTTCTATTAGAAGATGTTCTTTCAGATTCTTCTACGATACAGAGACAAAATTGCTGTATCGGCGATCCTATGATGGATTACTGCTTCAGTATTTGTTAGATAAGGAAGCCAAACAAGCCGTACACGAAGCTCACGTCGGCGTTTGTGGGGCCCATCAACCTGGCCCAAAATTATAAGACTGTCTTCGTCGAATGGGCTATTACTGGCCTACGATGGTAGCAGATACGATAGAATATGCAAGAAAGTGTAAAGCTTGTTGGTCCATACAGATTTTATACATCAACCATCCAAATTTCTACATCCGACGGTGGCATCCTGGCCATTTAAAGCATGGAGAATGGACATCATTGGTTAAATTACCTCGCCTTCATCCAGAGGACACCGTTTTATACTGGCAATTACGGACTACATCTCCAAATGGGCGGAAGTTGTTCCGCTTGCAGAAGTGAAGACATCAAACATGATCAACTTCGTCAAGCATCACATCATCTATCAATTCGGACTGTCTCGAAGGATCATCTACGACAATGGTCCACAGTTCGCAAGCTACGCCTTCTATTGATTTTACGACAAACATCGAATTCAGAATGTTGCTTCAACACCATACAACCCGGCGGCTAATAGTTTGGCTGAAGCTTTCAACAAAACTATAATCAAGCTTCTCAAGAAGTTCGTGTCCTCAAACAAACACAACTGGAATGAAAAGCTTGGCGAATGCTTATGGGCATACCTTACTACAGTCCGGACGGCCACTGGGAACATACCATTCTCTTTGGTATACGAAAGTGAGACAGTTCTCCTATTGGAAACTTAAATCCCCTCACTCCGCGTCGTCCTCACTTACCGACTAACGACGGATGATAACTACCGTCGTCGACTACAAGAATTAGAGGCCTTAGATGAGAAGCGCCTGCTAGCTCAACAAAGAATCGAGCTTTATCAAGCCCGCATCTTTGGAGCCTCAACAAAAAGGTCAAGCTAAGAACATTCCAAGTAGGCGATCTCGTCTTGGTAGTTCGGAGGCCGATGGTTATGACTCACAAAACCGTCGGCAAGTTCTAACCCAAATGGAAAGGCCCATTTATCATTGAGGCTCTATTCTCCAATGGTGTATACCATCTCGTAAAGCAAAACGGAGACTTGCTCATGATGCCCATCAACGGCAAGTTCCTGAAGAAATATTATGTATAAATAACACCCTCCGAATCAACCGAATTGTTGAGTTATGTACCCTTAGGTACTGCTGAACTTACACTCTGGTCACTCCAAATGAATCCATATCGCATCTTCTAGATAGTAAGTCATGTATGATCATACCTCTGAACTTCCTCCCTAAAAGAGCATCTTCCTCATAATCTATTACCTGCGCTTTCAGTGCATAAAAAAGGGTAACAGGTCTGCAAAATTTCCGAAACAGCCACGTCGATGTAACCTTTGAGTTGTTTCTCTTCCATCACAAACAAATCATCCCTTACATAGAACTTCTACGTCCATATTACCTCTGAGTTGTTCTATGTATTTTTCGTTGAGTCCACTCCTGCCACGTCCTCATTACCTCTGAGTAGGAAGACTCTATTGTAAAACCCTCATATTTACCACGTCCTCATTACCTCTGAGTAAGTATGTTGGTTTTCTCTCGACTTATTATCCGTACCCAAAATCAGGGTACGCCAAGGGTAATAGGCCCACAAATGTCCATAGTTGACCACAAATGTCCACAGTTGACCACAAATATCCACAGTTGACCACAAATGTCCGCAGCTAACCACAAATGATGTACTAGGTTCTCTAGTACATGCGCCTCTTTTCTCACCTTCACATGCCTCTAGAGCCTAGCTGTTCTATGGCATTCTTTCGCCCAATACCAAGAACTTCCATGTCCACCTTACCACGGAGTTGTTCTAAGTATCTCTATCGAACTTATTATCCATACCTAAAACTAAGGTATACCAAGGGTAATAGGTCCACAGAAAGTCCCCCAGTGGGGCAAATACCATAATACCAAAGATACGGTATAAGCACGACAGATAAAGGATGATGTAAACATAGTCATTCATTTAAAATCAAAAGTACTACATTTTCTGGGATCACGTCCCTGTTGAAAAAATGGAGGAACTTAATAGTAAAAGAAAGAAAAAGTCGATTATGGTTCGGCGACACACAATTCTCTGAGCCGGGCCTTCAGCTTGGTCGTCGACCGCTCAATCCTTGGCGTGGCCCGATGCTCAGCCTCTTGAGTTAACCTCTCTGTATCCTCCAGATGCGCATATGCCTGCCAACCGTCTTCAAGTTTCTTCAGTGCATGCTCCAAGGCATCAGAGGTTTGGATGACCTGGTCGGTCTCTCAGAAAATTAGCTCCTTATCTTTACGGGGATCCTGGAGCTCAAATTCTAAAGAAGCCAATTTTCTCTGAAGCTGGAGGATCTGTTCGTTGGTATCGGCTATCCCACGATAGGCGGCCTCTTTTCGAGCGATACAGTCCTCTCCTTTGTGGCTTAGCTGATCGTACTTCAGAGATAGATCTCGAAGGACCTTCACTAGAGCAGGATTGGACGTATCCCGTACCGCCCTTACATTTTCCATGGCTGTTATAAGGAAGGCGAGCTCCTGATCTATTGCGAAAGATAGATCAACCTGTCGCAGTCCTTGAAACTGAGCCACGAGTTGATCAGCTTCTACTAATTTAGGATCCAGGAGCTCGATCATCCCTGTCCCCACCGGAAAGTATTCTGAGGAGTTCAATCTGACCGCGGGCACATTGACGAGCTAATGCAAAAGATGTCCCCTCTCTAGGGCAGCTTCGACCCCTCGTTTCAGATGGCAGTAGAAACTATCAACCACGTCCTTTGACGATTCATCCAGAACTTCTGAAGAAGACGGTGTCAAAGGAAGAGTAGCTGGCAGAGTTGAAGACAGTTGTGAGGAAGATGCACCAGAACTTGATGCCCCTATCACTAGGGAAACAAGTTCCGAACGATAGGACGCCTGAATAGCAGTCATCTCCTCCTCCGTAGCCCGAAGGATCCGGAGGTTTGGCATAGCAGAAAGGTCGACCTCCAGTGTTAGAGCCACATGAACCAAGGAGGGTGAAGGGACCATTTCTCCCCATCCCGGCCGTCCCGCTACTTGTCCTCCTGAATTTTATCCGGCAGAAGGTCCCTCGATATGAGTTGGAGGAGGAGGAGGCATACTTTCTTCCACTAGATCTCCTCTGATGACTTCTCCCACGATGATGTCCGTCGTCGACAGCGAAGGAGCAGGACATGTATGTCAGGAGCAACCATCGATCAACTTAACCCTAAGGATATGAAGATAGAGCAAATAAACCTTCTCACTAGTCAAGACATGACATAGCTTACCAGGAGAGGGTTGCTGAAGCTGAGGCTCACTCACAGCCACCGTATCCTCTTCAACGGCGACACTTGAGCCGATTGCAGCTGCTTCCTCTGCCCCAGCCGCCCCGGAGGTGGATTTAATTGGGTCAGCATCAACCGGCTGAGGTTCAGCAACCTCGGGGATTGGTTCAGTAGAGCCTACATCGCCCCAGGTTAAGATATCAGCAGCGGAAGGAATCTCAGCCGTCGCCGGGACGACCCTGGTGGAAGTAAGCTCGACAGTCATAGCACTAATTAAGGCGGCTATAGCCGGGTCAACCTCAGAGGCGGTAGCCGGCTCTGAGTAGTTCACTTCTCCCGACGCCTACAAAGAAAAGAAAAATGATCAGATTATATTTCAGAAAAGAAGAACAAAAAAAAGGGGGGATCGTAACTCGATTCACCTCCGAAATGGCGTTAACGTCCTCACTTCTCTTCCTAATGGTCGGCCCGCGAGGCTTGACCGCAACCCATTTTCGGGAATAAGTTATGCCGCCGACAGAGGATTCACGCCTGCTACATTTTTGTGAAAGACTAGGCACAACAGGGGGCTGATCTGCTACCAAATCATTTGCAGGAGGAAGAGGCAAGTTATCAGGGTCTTCCTTTTTGTCCATGTTGGTAGATTCCGAGTCAGACACATCAACTGTCCTTCCTTTCTTGGTCCTTGGCTTCTCCTCCAAGCCAGTACCAACAATGAAGCTGGTATTTGGGTCAAAATCTCTTAGGGGCTTATTCACCAAAATATGGTACAAGGCCGCATGTATAAAATATGTCCTGACTCGTTAGCATTGGGAACAGAGAAGGTAGCACGAGTGTGAACCGCGCTATAGAAGTGCCAAGCCTGGATGGCGTCAAGAATGCTACCCTCAAAACCCAGACAATAGCTGGGATTGTCCAAAAACATTTGACTGTACCCAAATTTCCGGAAGAATCGGCTAGGTAAGTAAGGCTCCAAAAAGACGAAATTGCGGTTGCGATACACCAGATGTGCAGGGCGAATGTTCTGCAACCAAAGGATCATCTTCTCGGACAAGAATTTGGGAGACACAGCACCATCTAGATGCACGGCTCTTACTTCTTCATCAGTAAAATGAGGAACAGAACAAAAAAGGAGTATATGTCCACTCACGCCAGTGCCATCCGACAGACGGACATGGTAGTGTACTCCCAGGGCATACGACGGTATTGATAGATGAAGGCATCATCAGCAGTCACGTCATCCTCTGGGCCAGGCCTCATCAAAGACTGGTAATGCATCAACAGCCACCCCATCAGATAATGGTAGGGCAGCTCGAATCGTTCAAAGTCTTTCGCCGTATCACGAGCAATGACTTTGGACGAGAAGGCGTGAAGGCCACGATATATGCTGCAAACCATGGCAGGGAGTAGAGCTAGTCTGGCCCCAAAGACTAGCTTCAATGCAGGAAGGATCAGGTTACGGCTGATTCTCTCAATAGCACCAGCCCCTCCCGAAACTACACAGTTCTGCAGCCATACCATCAGAAATTCTGCCCGAAGAGCCTTATCAGACATCTTATGGGTATCCTGATAAAAGTAATTAAAGGAGTCAGATTGGCTCCCAAATATGTCATCCGTGGTTTTTACTCTCTTGGCAGTCGACACCTGGTTCTGTACCTCCTCTCGGGTTCGAGGACTTCGGGAGGAAACCCGGCCTGAGGTGCCTAGCTCAAAAAGATAGCTGAGCCAGGTCTTGGTATAAGAAAGGTTTCCTTTCGAGCTATCGTTCTTCTTCTTTGACATCTGCTGGCACGTACTATGGTGACATAGTAGTTCCTGGTAAATAGCCACAAAGCCCGGGAACCGTTGCTCCAATTCCTCGAATTCTTCGTTCGTAGGGGTATACGCTTCAAAAACTTTATCTTCCCAGGGCAGCTTAGAGACTTCACACATCCCATGGAGAGCGAGTCTCATCTCCCCTCCAGGTGTAAAGAAGGTCCCCGTACGACGGTTGTACATCTCAAGATGAGCCATGAACAACTTTTTGTTTATGGGCAGACCATAACAAGTGCCCTGTATGGCATGATAAAGATCAATCTCGAGCAGAAGATCCTTGTATGTCTGCAAGATCTACGAGGTCAAGTTGATCCATGAAGGGGTGGGGTTCATCCAGTTCAGCAGCGACAGCCGACCGGTGGGGTAGGACCCTTTTTGAGCAATCTGGTTCATAAAAGTTTCAGCTTGGGAGAACCGAAAGTTGGGACCCTGCACATTTATAAAACTGCCCGGGGCCAACCCCATCACAGAGCGGCTGATCTGCATCTTGCTTGCAACTACCGACCTCGAGGTTTTATTATAGTGAATATCACCCACGAACATCCCCTGCTGGCTCAGGGTTAGGGAGTCCACCATTTTTCTGTCAATTGGCAGCATGTTGAACCAAGACAGCGGAAAGTGACGCTCCATCTGAGGAATGTGGATCGCCATCCCATTGGAAAAAAACTCTAACTTTCAGATATATCTAGAACGCTGGAGTTTTTCACAGTTAGGGCATCCCCAAAGAGGAACGCAGGCTTCAGATGTGTGCCCCCTAGTTTCTCCAAGTTCATCATGCCCGAGAGAAAGAAGAAGGATTGGTTTCTGATATCCCTCAGCCTCTCCTCAGGTTGATCTTTAGTGATTTAGGCTGACACATAATCGACCACATGGTCGAACCTCACACCCACAGCAGATTGAGCTTGACCTACCAAAAGCTCCCCTGAAGGATTGATCGGCAACTTCACTGAAAAAGAAGAAATAAAGAAGTCAGAAGATAGCCAGAGAAAACCACTTAATGTTTTTTGAGCTTATCCGGCTCTGTTAGGTGGGTATTCATGCGGCTCAGTTCATAAGGTGCTTATGCGGTCATGAGACGTTTCTCATGCGGCTCGGTCGTGAGACGTCTTTCATGCGGCTCAGTCATGAGACATCTCTCATGCGGCTCGGTCATGGAGCAACTCTCATGCGGCTCGGTCATGAAGCAACTCTCATGCGTCTCAGTCATGAGACAACTCTTATGCGACTCGTCCATGAAGCATCTCTCATGCGGCTCAGTCATGAGACATTTCTCATGTGACTCGGACATGAAGCATACCCCATGCGACTCAGTCATGAGGCATTCATGCGGCCCATTCGGCACAGCTTATGCGGATTCATCACACAGAACTTGAATAGTTCAGTGAAGACGAAAAGAGCATCAACTATGTCGAGGCATAACAGAGAAAGGCTCGCGCATAAAACATGCGAAATAGCCATTGTGGTTAGGGTTTGGATTCATGCAGTTTCTTCCCAAACGTTCTTACTATTAATAGAAGGATGAACGTCAGAGTGAATCGAAATAGCCATGTTCGACGAGGAGGCAAGTTCTTTGCCCTTCGCTGCAGCACTAGAAGAAGCCTTGGGAGCAATGGATGATCGAGAGACGAGAAGACGACGACTAGGGCAATGAAAAATTGGAAGAAGGAAAGAAGGAACCTCTCTCCTCAAAAACTACTCGTATTTATAGGCTGACAGAGGCGTGTAAACCGATAGACACCGCTTCGAATTTTGTGCTGCCTAAAGGATAAAGGTGACTCTTGGTATTCTATCCCCTTTTATGTAAAAGACTACTCTGAATCATCAAAGTAAATCAAAAATTTAATGCCAACTCTTGGGATGGGACGCCTACGTAGCACGAAACCAGTACGCGGCCAGAGAATCCTATGCAGCATGAAGAGCTTATGCAGACATACCCATGCTTCTTATTCAAAGTATTTCAATTTTACAAATTGAAAACTTTGAAGGGGGTCTTGTAGAAGCTTGGAAAAGTATAGGAATTTCTATGCGACCCAGAATCAACATGAAACTTCATGCAACTTAAAACCTGGAAAGTTTTATACGGCTCAAAAAGCTTCATGCGGCTCAAAAAGCTTCATGCGGCTCAGAAAGCTTCATGCGGCCTTATGCAATTTGAAATTAGCCTAAACAGCTGGCCATAATTATACTGACATAAAGGCGACAGCTCTGACAGAGATTATGGCTCTGACATAAAGATAAGACATGATATGCTCCTAAAAAGACGAGAAAATTATCATGATATCTGGCACAGTTCACAAATTCCAAAGAAGATTCTTTATGCGGATCGCCTATGCGACCTTCATGCGGCTCAGTCATGAGACCACTCTCATGCGGCTCGGTCATGAGATAACTCTCATATGGCTCAGTCATGAGACAACTCTCATACGGCTCGGTCATAAGACAACTCTCATGCGCCTCGATTATGGGACAACCTTCATGTGGCTCGGCTATGGGACAGTCTTTCATACGTCTCAGCCAGGATGTATTATTCATGCGGCTCGCCACAGAGTAGCAGTTGAGACACATGGCAGAAACTGACCAAGTCTTAACAGTTCGAATTTAGTGCAACAAACAGATCATGATCAATCTTAACCAATCCTCAGCTGCCCACTTCTCGAGGCACAGTTACAAGGATGTGGCCCAAAATTAGCCACGTGGCTGTACACCCCATTATTCATGAATTTCTATAAATAGCAAGGTGCTATTCCCTTGCATACAGAGATACATACAGAGAGAGATTCACATACCCAGGCAGAGAGAGAGCATTTTCTCACCGGAGTCGAGGTTGCGTTCGATCGTCCAAGGAGTAAGGCAAAGTTGATAGCACTTTTTCGAGCCTCTACCGTCACCCCCTAGAATCAAAACTAAACAATTGTACTTAGATTTCTTTTCCTAGGTTTTGTTTCTAGGCTCTCTTTTGTACAAGCGAGTTTGTAATTGTGAGTTAAAGTTCAGTCCTCCTATAAAACTGTTCTGTTCTACGACAATCAATGATAAACAGCGCGTCCCTAACAAGTAACAAGTACAAGAACATGACATGATAGTGGCCCGTCGTAGTGCACTCCAGACAAGAATATGACAAGTAACATGACATGATGGTGACCTGTTGTGGTACACCCCTGACAAGTAACCTTAACATGTAATCGATGAACGCTGTTGCGACGGCTAACTGGACATGCTAGTAAACTCTCATGACACCATGGGTGATTGTATTGAATGTGCTTATAAAAGCTACCAGTCTTGTCTCGTATCATGTCTACGACATGTATCCCTGGTTGCCACGGTCAGGGATTCATGTTGAATCTGACTAGTTTAATGACTAGATTGATCAAGTAGTTCATATAAAGAGATATTCCGGCTATAGGCAATCACGTTATCTAGGCGTCTTCTCTGATGGACTTATAGCCTGTCGTCGAGTAGGGCACATTTCCAGCCCACTGTCTTGGGGGACACTCTTTGAAATAAGTAATTGCATATTGTCATATGTTGCACCCTCAAGTCATCTAATAGGGTATATTTGTCTCCTGGGGCGATATACCCACTATTATATGAATAAGGGATACATTTGTCTCCTGGACGATGTATCCGCTACCAACTCTTAAAATGAACCTTGTACCTGGATAACCTGGATAGTCTGCAGGGCTTGTGGCCGTAGGAATATTCTATTACATCTTGCTAGTAACTAGGCTTGTGATAACCCTAGTTAGTTAAAATATCAAGCCATACTCTTGCTTGGCCGTGAATGATTGGATGAAGTCCCATCTTATCTAGTCTTGTCTAGACCCAGTACATGGCTATCTCTTGACATGATTGTTTATGCTTTACTCTATCGATAATTGATTAGAGGCTAAGTTCTGTTCACGTGAAGGGCTACAACCCCGGTCCTTGTTTGGTTTACGGGTTGTAACTTGGTTACCGGAATAGTCCTTTAGTTGTCTTATCATTTATCACCCTGTTATCTTTACTTATGTCTTATGCAATTTCTTCTATGATTTTATGTGCTGATATGCTGGTTTTTAGTTCTTAAGTGAAGCCTCCTTTGTGGCACTTGCTCTTTCTGGGGTCTGACCTAGCTGGTTTTGTATGGCCAGATTTCGGAGCAGCTATCGAGGATCTTCCAGCCTTCCTGCCAGATGGTGACTACTAGACGGAATCCTGGCAACGAGTGGGTTTTTATTTTACTCTCCCACTCTATTGTAAAAATATTCTTTTGAGGCGTTTAGCCGTCGAGCAAGTATTAGCTCATTTGCAACTTTACTTACTGTCTGCTTACGGGCTGTAACATGATTGACAAATTCTAGGGTTGATCATGTATGACTTAAACTCTTGCTAGTCTTCATATTTTGTATGACTAGTTTCATGATCATCTGAATTTGTAATGTATGGGACGCCTTACTTCGTATGTCTGATGATCTACCATCTTGTTACAATTACTTGCTTGCTTGAGATTGAAACACTAGACTTGTTCTTGACCCTAAGAGACTAATGGCTTGTAGTAAACCCTCATGCATCTAGACAACCGTGACCGTATTGCGAGGTGAGATTCACTTCAATGTATGTAGCTGGCTGTGTCTGTCCTCCGCTCTCCAGTATTCTGGTTCTGGGGCGTGACATTGTCGAATCAAAGGCCTTCACTGTGGTCGATTTGGAGGACATCACCAGGAGCACAATTCTCAGATTTGAAGCTTACATGATTCATTAGGATGTCCGTCTTTCGAACCTGAGGAGATGGTGGAAAATCAGAGTTTACATTTTCTATTATCTTTTTTTATTAATTTTTGGTAAGTTTAGATAGAGATTATTTTATCTCTAATTTTATCTATTAGAAATTTAAGTTGGTTTTGATAAGTTTTACTTGACTTGTATCATAAACATAACTTTATAATGCTATATATAGATCATGTACTCTTGTTACTTGAAAAAGGGAAGGAATGAAGAATAAGAAATATATTTAAGTTTGTATGGTGCGATGTCAAAACCCTAAAGTAGATCTCTCTATCTTATTTCCTTCTTCGCCTGACGTTGATGTCTATTGATCCTCATACACCGTTCTAAAATCAGATATTTCTAATTATTATTATTATTATTTGCATTTGCATTTTAATTTTGTAATATATTTATAATAGTTGATTGTTCATATTTCATTTAAAGATTTCGTGTCCAATTTCCGTAAATTACTAATTTTTATACTAATCGTATTTCTTCTTCGTCTTCGTCCCACATGATCAATACTCCTTGGTTGCATGACTTTAATCTGCATATCAAAAAAGGTATCTCTACCTACTTGTCAACATTTTTTTATGAAGCTAATATGGAGGCTTGGATGATGAATATTGGACACTCATATATTGGTCTATGACAGAAAGTCCACCAAATTGTAGATGCAAATTGGAAAACATGTAAACTAGTGCAACTTCCAATTGTCATGGGCTATACTCTTTTTGCCCTAATGTATTGTAAATTGATTTATAGTGAAAATATAACATTTGCATTCTATATTCAGATTATTTCTTTGATATACAAGATCCTTCTTTCTTCAAACTCACCTTTGAATTTATATTGCAAATAGCATTCTTTTAGCTTATGAAGGCTCTAGTGTAAGTAACATGTTTAATAGTCCATATTAATTGACAACCAGTCCTATCTTTATCCTGTTCTATATTGAAGGGTTTTTTTTAGATATTCTTTTCTTCGGGCCGACAAACAATGTTAAAGGGATTCAAACCGTGTACATTCCCACGGAATCCTCGGTATACCCTACAGGTTACACCCCCACGGACTACCTATTGAAGGTTGGAGACTCGGTTGGGTCTTTTTGGCAAATAAGCTAGCAGGACATACTTGGGTTAATTGTACTTTTTCTCACAAGTTATTTTTTTTACATCAACTGTGATATCTTGCAGAAATGCATCTCTCTTCTTTTATATTTTGTGGATATGTTTGGAGCCTTTCAGAGCCCTGTAATGCATAACCTGTGAATATGGAGGTGTCTACTAATATAAGGTAGTTTGGAAATAATTCAAAATTGAGCCGTCCAGACCGTTTTACTCCGTTAATTATTAAAAATAATTAATTATTTAACTACTTATTATGATTTAATTATAACTAAACATATTTAATTCAAGTGTTAATGTGGGAGATATTTTCTTTGGTTATTTGAGTTCAATTCCTAAGGACGACAATATTTATAATAAATTTATATTTTATTTTTTTAACAATTTTTTACGTGCGTGCAATGCACATGCACGTTACTAGTTCTTATAATCTGTCCAGGTATGTCAATGCAAACTTCTACTTTGCCACTCAATACGTATGCTTGCTTGCAGGTACTTCGTTATCCGGTTCATTGTAGTCATTGGATTTATTACTTGTAATATGATTTAATTATAACTAAACCTCGACAAGGAAAATCATGTAGGTTGTGTTTGATTGACCTTTTTTCCATGTAAAATATTTTTATCACAAAATTTTTACCAATTGTAGTGTTTGATAGCGTATATTTTTCTTGTAAATTTTTTTTTCCAAAATTCTATCATTTTCTTTCAAAAATGCTGGAAAATAAAATTGATCCAGCCCATCAAAAAAATATCAATTTCTATAAAAAATAACTATTTTTTCATGAAAAAATAATGGCAATCAAACACTCAAATTAATTACGTAAAAAATTTTAAATAAATTTTTTTCCTAGTAAACTAATTCTGTAAAATTAATTTATTTTAACATCAAACGCACCGTATACTAGTTTTTTCTTCTTCACATGGTAGAATAAAGTCTCTCTCTTCTTGGGATAATACCTTGAGGGGTAATTAACAACCAAATGAAGTAGCTCAACTACACATACAACACTAAATAATCTGTACACATGGCATGTAACATGAAGAAAGAAGAAAAAGAATCCCTGCCTTGCCCATCATCAAGGGCGTACCTAAGTAGAGCCGACCCAATTTTTTTTTCCATGTATAATTTTTTTTTTTTATGTGAATTAGTCTATGCCTAGTCCATCCTACTCCAATTCAAATTTCTGGTTTCGTCCTTGCCCACCATTGCACTATGCTATATTGATGGTAGAATATGTGAGAACAGGAAGTTAAGCAAGCAGTTGAAGACATGAAACTCATTCCTTGGCTTTTTTTTCCGATGCTCCATACAGAGCCTTTGGCAGTCGCTGCAGATTTTGTTGATCGACAGCACTGACTACGGGGACCGAGTCTGTGTCCCCTTCGGCGCGGGGCCTCCGACACCAGTGACAGGATGATGCGCGGTTGACATTGGGGGACATTCACACTTCATTGTGCTCTCATTTATGGATGGATGCCTTTCTTTTTTCTTGTATTTTTCTCAAGAAGTTTGGCTACTGTACATCCTTGGAATATGTTTTGTTGTCCATGGTCCCTTGAAGAGTCTGCTTTGTTGACTGTTGTTGTGGTTGTACCTGCATCTTTTTCTTTCAGCAATTGGTTAATGGTGGCTCGACAATTTAAGACTTATTTGGGTGTCTGCTTGAATAAATCAAGTTCGAGTCAGATTTCTTTTGCTTTTGTCATATGGCTGATGCCTACTAATCCATGAGGGACTATGATCAGTTATTTACTCATTCAAGTCAGAATTTGAAACTGCAGATAAAGTTTTTACTACATTGTGTTGAGGATTTAAGTTTGATTGTAGGAAGACAAATTTTCTATTTTTCATTTTTTGGGTTTGAACGGATCATATCCGTCGAGTTGAATGGATTTTTATATTCGTTGGATTTTTGTTGTGATTTTC
The DNA here is from genome assembly GCA_029216955.1 of Iris pallida. Classification (NCBI taxonomy): domain Eukaryota; kingdom Viridiplantae; phylum Streptophyta; class Magnoliopsida; order Asparagales; family Iridaceae; genus Iris; species Iris pallida. Next base: position 2,595,905 of record JANAVB010006198.1, on the reverse strand, counting down.
GTTCAGATTTGTTCATTTTTCAGAATCGTTCTAACTGTCGGAAGTGGTATACATGTTTATGAAAATACATGAGAGTTTCTATATAAACTCGAGTATACCCAAGTCTCAACCATCACAAATCTTACCATCACAAGCATAACACAAATTACTACTACTTAACGATAAGAAAATATTTAGATTTGATGTCTGCAACTTTTGCTCTAGACTTTGTTGTATCATGAGGAAAGTATACATATGTGTTGGATTCCAGTCTGGATTTGGTAACAACATATTTATGGAATCTAAATCTAATTAAATATTTGATTTGATTAAATTTGGATGTTCACAATTTGCGTTGTGCTATTTTAAGTATAATAGGATTCTTATTTTAGGAATTCTTATTATGATCTAAAATAGGATATTGATGGGCTATTTTAGGTGTAATAGGATTCTTATTTGAGGGCTTCCTATTTATGAAATTATATTATGACCTAAAATATGATTATTATTTTTCATCCTATATATATGGGGTAAGGGTGGAGGCAGAAAGTACAAGCACAAAGTGGAGATTCGGAACGCTCGTCCACAAGAAAATTTAGGAGAAAGTTCGTACTTTGCTATTAGGACTTCGCCATCCAAGACAAAGGGAAGAAGAATATCTAATCGAGGAGTCGTCAACTTCGGTTAGGGAGATTGCTACGGGTTGGTGAGTGATCTCAATTGTAATCTTCTATTTTTCTTCTTGAGAGTGGTGAGTGGATTGAACCTATTAGGACAAAGGGTTCAACGTGAGTTTTGTCAATCTTATAATTTCATCTGAGTTATTAAAGGTTAGAATTTGTCCAGGTGACGTACATCACCGCCATATACTTGTATTCATCTTGTGCTAAGTGTTCGTTAGACGGGAGTTGCTTTTGATCAGGTGGGTTGGCAAACGCTTTCGCACGCGCCCAACAATTAGTATCAGAGCGAGGTTCGTTCGTTCTGGTCTGATACATAATAATTGGTATCAAAGCTTTGGGGGTTCTGGCAACCATATTTATGGAGCAGATGAATACTCGTATGATCACCCTCACAGGGGGAACTGGGTGATTTGGAAGCCAAGGATGGACGATCTATTCTGTTGTAAGGATTTGCATGGTCCGTTGGAGGGCGACAGCACAAAGCCAACGGACAAAGCTGCTGAAGACTGGAAACGACTGGATCGGAAGGCCATTGGATTCATCCGCCAATGGTTGGATGATTAGGTGTTTCACCACATGTCCATGGAGAGTTCGGCAAAAGCATTATGGGAGAAGCTGCATTCGTTGTGCAAAAGAAAGACGACTGGTAATAATGCATTTCTTATTCGCCAACTCGTCAACTCGAAGTACACGGAAGGTGCCTCGGTGGCACAATATTTGAACGAGGTTTAGGTTATCATCAATTAGCTATCTGCGATGAAGATGGCGATTGATGATGAGCTTCAGGTCCTACTGCTCTTAAGTTCTCTTTCGAAAAGCTGGGAGACATTGGTGGTGTCGGTGAGAAACTTCGTACCTGATGGAGTTTTCACGATATAGGCAGTCAAAAGTAGCTTGTTGGATGAGAAGGTCCGACGCAAGCATATGGAATCGTCGCATGAGTCCGCTCTGGTGGCTTCTACGAGAAAGGAAGACCCAAGTCACAGGCGAGGATAGGGGAGAGTTCTCGGGATCTTACGATTGTGGACCGCAAGAAGGGCTACTATCACTTTGGCGAAAGGGGTCATATCAAGAGGAACTGCATGAAGCTCAAAGTTGAGAAGGTCATAGGCAAGGACGATCAGGAGGATCTCACAGCAATGGGAGATGTCATCATCGTAGCGATCGACACAGATGAACCTTGTGGCATGTGTCATGACGGCGACTGGGTCATGGACATGGGGGCGTCATATCACGCCACTACGCAGAAGAGGATCTTCACGTCATATCGCGACGGTAAGTTTGGACGTGTGAAGATGACAACAAGGAGACAGCTACAGTTGTAGGCATTGGTGATGTACACTTGACGATGGAGTTTGGTGAGAAGCGCGTCCTCAAGGGTGTGCGACATGTACCGAGTTTGCGCTACAACTTGGTTTCGGTAGAAAGGCTGACAGATGATGGCTATCACAGCCTGTTTGGGGACAAAGATTGGATGGTTGCGAAGGATTTCCGACAGCTGGCTCAGGAAGATTTGTGTTATGGCATGTACAGGCTCAAGCCGCTGAGCTGTACAGGCAGGCCACAAACACCGAATGGAGGCTCGAGGGGTGTTCGACATGAAGTGGATCATCGAGAATGTCACCCCCTGTTTTCAAATTAGGGGTATTTTTGTCATTTTTCAAGTTTTATAATTTTTAGGAATTTTATTTGATTTTATGTGATTTTTTGGGATTTATTTGGTTTGGTTTGGATTTTATCCAATTCGGACTCAAGTTGGAGACCCGGGTAGCCTGGACCCTAATGGGACCCACATACTAGCTGGGCTTGGCCTACATACCATCATAATTAGGCTAGAAACCATAAACCCTATTTTTCATGGCTTAATTAGTCATTTTAGAGCTTAATTGGTTAATTAGAAACAAACCGAACCAAACCGAATTCAATTTGAACCTAAACCAAGTCTAATGGGTTGGGGGCTTATTGGATCCCCAACCCAAACCCATTAGCCATGGCCGACCATGAGTAGGAGCCCCCCCCCCCCCCCCCCCCCCCCCCCCCCTTTTCTTCTCCATTAAGAAAAACTCTCTCTCTCTCTTCCAAACTCCATTTTCTTCCAAGCTTCTCCTTCCTCCAAGAAACCCCTTCTAGGTATGCATTTAATTTGTCATTTACTTCTCCTTTGCACTTATCTCCTTCACAATAAATGAAGAGGAGATTATTCTCCATCTTTTGACCATAGCTTTTCCTTAGGTTTTCTAAAATCTAGGTTAAGGAAATTATTAGGGGTTTATATATATATTGAATGGTGTATATATATATATATATATATATATATATATATATATATATATATATATATATATATATATATGTTTATAGGTATTTGTGTGTGTGTAGGGAAAATGGTAGTGGTGGTGTTTGTGTGTGAGAGTGGTGGTGAGAGTGTGTGTTTGTGTGTGTGAGAGTGAGTGTGTGTTTGTGTGGTAGGGAGAGTGTGTGTGAGTGTGTATGTATTTACATATATATATCTATATGTGTGTGTGTCTATGTATATATATGTATATCTATATGTGTGTGTGTATATATGTATATATATAGATAGATGGATGGATATTAGATTATATATATATATATATATATATATATATATATATATATATATATATATGGATAGATATATAGATAGATAGATAGATAGATATATAGGTAGATATATATATGGGAAGATAGGAGGAAGAAGTAGTAGAAGGAGAAGAAGAAGAAGAAGAAGAAGACAGCAGTAATAGCAGCAGGGAGCAGCAGCTCCAGCTGCTACAGTAGTAGTAGCACTGGCAGCAGTGCTGCCAGTGAACACCCCCCCTCCCCCCCCCCCCCCCCCCCCATTTTGGCCCCCTTAAGCCCCCTGTTTAAACCCCCAATATATATATATATATATATATATATATATATATATATATATATATATATATATATATATATATATATATATATATATATATAGATAGGTAGTTATAGAGTTAGATGAGAATTAGAAATAGAAGAAAAGATTAGAAGAAGTAAGAAAGAGAAGAAGAAAAAAATAAGAAGAAGTTGAGAAGGGGATTAGAAGAAGATAGAAGGAGAATTTGAAGAATAGAAGAAGTAAGGAGTTTAGAATAAAAAGAATAGAAAGAAGAGTTAGAAGAAGAATGGGAAGAAAGATAATAAGAAGAAGAGGAGGAAATAGAAGAAGAAGAATAGGAAGGGAAAGTAGGAAATAGGAAATGGAGGAGAGCGAGTTAGAGGGTGAAACGGAGCTCGGAGTGTCAGAATGAGATGAAACTTGGCGTGGGGCTAGAATACATGAATTAGATTTTGCGGGTAGGCTCCCGAGTAGAAATCGGGATTGTAGGGCGCCGGTATCGCGCCGTACCATTGCGTATCTTGAAATATTCAAGATATCGACAATGGGTTGTATCATGGACTAGACGTCCACTTTACCTAGGTATTTTGGTAGGTAATATATCTATAGGCTAGTACCTTACTACCATAGGGAGCACGGGTCAAAATAATAAGCGTAGGTAGGCTAACTAGGTTTCCACCTAGGCTAGAATTTTACCTTAGAAAAGGTAAAAATAGGATATTGGCCTACGGCCAAGATTTGAGTTTCGAAGTCCAAGATGGACTTGGATATAGATTGTAGAGGTTGATAATGAATAGATATAGCCGTCTAGACCTAATCTTGACCCCGGTTGACCACGGTTGACTTTTTAAACTAAAAGTCAACTATGGGTCAATACTTTACCCAATTTAGTCTCAAATTCCATTAAACTTGGGAAGTTGACCAAAAGTCAACTATTAGTCACCATTGACCTAGGATTGACCTAGGGTTGACGGGAGTTGACCAGAGTTGACCAGTTGACCAAAAGTCAACTGTAAGTCAACCGTTGACTCAAATCGACCTAGATTAATTCCGTTTGACTTGTATTGACCCAGTATGACCTAGCTAGACCTAATATGACTTAGGTTGACCTCGTACAGTCTAGTTTGATGTGTCTTGACCTAGAATGACTTAAATAGGGTTTAAATTGATTTGACTTTACTTCCTAAACATAGTATTGATACGTCTTGTTCTCTATAGGTCCTCGAGACGCTGCATTTGCTCCAGTAGACATATCATACCATATTATAGGCGAGTATATTCTCTGACACTTTTCCAATTTATGATGATTGTTATAATTCATGTAATTAGTGTAGATATGCTTGTTCTCGACACATTGGTCACACGGATTGGTATTCATGGATCCCAACATGATATGTTATTCCTCGTTATCTTGGTATATCTTGTGCAAGCTCCCTTGTAGTTCTTGTGCAGTATATGGACACCGATTCTCGAGGAGACTTGCACCCTTCTCGTAGAATCCCGTGTCATAATGTGTCTTGCTTGGATCCACTCTACCAGTCGGGGACGGGGAGTACTAGTGTAGATGTGTGGTCATACCCGCCTTGTATATATTGTGAACCTTGTGAATGCCAATCCTACACCACATGTATGATTGGCTAGATCATAACCTTGTGCAGACCCAATCCGGCCACATGTTGTAGCTAGTATTCACACACTTAGATATATGATTCTTGATTCGTGTACATGCCATGATCAGTTTACTTGCCTTGTTCTAGCTCTAGTTTTACAGCTTACCTTGCCATGATACTCACATGTACATTCTATGATTTTCTTGTATATACTCTCTATTTACAGTCTTATAGCTTTTGTCATATCTTGTGAACTGCTGTTAGTAGATTATACTCGTTCTATCCTGACAGGATATGTTAAAAATATTACAGATGCAGACGAGGGAGATTATTGTACCTACTATGGTCCGGATGACGTAGTGGGCCTAGACCTGGAGACTTTGGTCCAGCAGGGCTTAGCTCCGTCTGGCGAGACCTTACCCCTTGCTTAGTTAGAGTAGGTCTTTTGTACTGGACTTTGTCTCCAGCTACTTTTAAGACTGTTATTATTATGGATTGTATTAGAGACTTGAACTTGTATATATTCTTGTATTGGACTTGACAGGTTATTATTTTATTATCGTCTTGTTGTCTTTATCTTTCAGTCTTTACTTTGTTATCTTATAGTCGTGATTGAGTACTCATATATATATTCATTGCTTGTCCTCCGTTCGAAGTTGACCATATTCTCGACAGGTTTTTGTTATATATATAAACTGTTTAGAGTAGAAAAATCTACAGCGTTCCACTCCGATTTTTCGGTGAGGGCTGGGCGTTGTCACGTCACGTGCCCTTTTAGCAGGTGCGGGTCGTGACACGTTTTACTGGTGGCCTACGCAGGTCCTGAAGTCGCAATTAGTGCAATGTCGTAGTGGCGCTCGACTTAGAGTGCTATTACGAGCCTGTGGTACGTATCTAGGATAGGATATAGGCTAAGAGTACTCAATCACAGTAGGATCTTTTCTTTCTTATCTTGCTTACCATCTTTGATATTGATTTAATGCATTCTAGCTGTCCTCCTTTGATATAATCTTTCTTGTGTTATATTGATATCTTCCTTTCAACCTGTCTCCAGGATAGTTATGACTCATTCTCCTGGCGAGGAGCACGGGGAGACGGAGAGGTCTGCCACCTCTGGCGGGCAGGCTCCGGTCACTTCCCCCGCAGATGGGACTTCTGTTGGGGCTCTCGGAGGTACTCCACCAGCTACCTCGATGACAGTCCCTGGGGTTGCGGGTGCTCTTCCCGCAGTGCCGGGAGCTGTCGGGGGTGCTCTTCCTCCTCCTGCGCAGCGGATTCCTCCGCCAGTTGCAGACGTACTTCCACCTCCACCTCCTTTGCCTACAGATATGGGGCAGATGCTTACTTTCCTCCAGCAGGTGCTGGAGACTCAGAGAGCCCAGGCCGAGGCTCAGCAGAGGCAGACAGACACGATGCGTCAGGGCATGGAGGATGCCCATCAGTTGGCCCTTGTAGCCGTGGAGCAGAGGGCTCCTCATCCGGGGACGCGTACTAGGTACGGAGATATCCAGGACTTCAAGAAGCTCGGGCCCCGTGACTTTAGCGGGACCGAGGGTGTGGTCTATGCAGATGATTGGCTCGAGGATATCGAGCGGCAGATGAGGGCCTCCCGCCTGGCAGACGACCTGAAGGTCGAGGCGGCAGGTTTGCAATTGCTAGACATTGCGCGCACCTGGTTCAGAAATGAGCCAGTCCTAGCTGGAGAGGGCCGTACTTGGACAGAGTTCAAGCTTCTCTTCAAGGAGAAGTTCTTTTTCCCCATGGACAAGATTGACCTGGTGCGACAGTTCCAAGATCTGCAGCAGGACAGTCTATCTGTGGAGGAGTACGCAACGGAGTTCGGCCGTCTGAGCCGATATGCAGAGTACATGGTTCGAGACCCGGAGATCAGGGCGAGCCGTTTCTGGGAGGGGCTGACTTGGGATATCAAGATCCACATTCCCTCCTTCTATGAGACTTATACCCAGATCTACGCGGAGGCCCGCAAGGTTGAGCGGGAGTGGGGCTTGAAGTCGAAGAGGGAGCGTGATATTTTCTCGGAAGCTTCTAGCAGCACAGGGGCTGCTAAGCGCCCTCAGCTTCAGCATCGTTCTTTCCAGCATCACCAGCCGCAGGTGTAGGCCAGAGCACCGGTTCAGCAGCAGGTGCAGCACACTCAGCAGAGGCAGGCACAGCATAGGGCTCCTTGCAACTTCTGCAAGAAGCCCGGTCACATCTGGGAGGTCTGCCGGAAGAGGCTGGGCTTGTGCCTCTATTGCGTGGAGGCTGGACATCAGTTGAGAGATTGTCCTACGAACCATCGCCGTACAGCTCAGGGAGCTCAGAGTAGGCCACCTATGGCACCGCATCACGCCCTCCACCAGCAACGGGATATATCCCGCCAGGACAGGGCTTTTGCGATGACAGTTGAGGATCCTGTACGCATTGGACTAGGAGGTAGGGTCTTGCTCTTTCTTTTACCTGTTCTCTCCGCCCATTGATTGATGATTGATTTCTTAGTATCTTTAGTTTGCATATGTGATGATCATGCTAGATTAAATAGAAAACCCCAATGAAGACTGCAATAACACGATACTGTAGAGATTTAAAACCATGCATGTTGTAAAACCCCTATATTTCTACTATTATTTTTAATTATTTAATTATTTAATTATTTGTACGGATTTAAAATTTTTGTACTGTATGTCACGTAGTCGTATTGTATGTCGTATGCGAAATTTTCGTTGCTCGACGAGTACGAATATGTGCGAGCGTACATATTTTAGAAAAAAATAATTATTTTATTTTCTTACGCTTTCAAAAATATTATTGTTCTTAGCAATTATTAATAATAAAATTTCTTGTGCAAAAATATTTATTTCATAAATATTTATTTATTTTAAATAATAATGTAATTTCGAAATTATTTAATATTAATGTTTTATTGTTCAAAAAAAAGATTATTAATCAAAAAGATTTATTATTTTCGAAATTAATTATATTAGTATTTTGGAAAACCTATTTTTGAAATATTTATAACAATTTAAATTTGATTTGATTCCATGGATACCTCTAAATATTAAACTATCTACATTTTAAATTGATTTGATTTTAAACTAAAAGTAATTAATTTGTTTTTAAATAGATTTAATTGGATTTGATTTTGGATTTGACTTGATTGATTTTAAATTAAATTGCAAGCTATCTATTTTTGGGTTTAGATTACTCCTAATTCCTATCTAATTGGGAATTCCCACGTCCTATAAATATAGGCAGGTACTCCTCCAATATTTTTATCCACAAATTCACTTTTCCACAAATTCTCCACAACCCAATCGTGCCTCATGTCCGTGTCCATGGCCAGATTCTTATTCCAATTCTTTTTACAAATACATCATCTCCCTCGTGTCGGATACAACCCCGACACCATATATCAAATTCCTAACCTACCCAAACCCGCAGCCACCAAGATCGAACCCGTCGCCGATGCCAGGTAAACCACAACAGCCCGGCACGACGGAATCATCCAAAACCCAGCAGCCCCCGCCCAACCACGACACACCCCTATCACCCCATCACCAACAGCCTTTCTCCGACTCCCTGGCCACCAATTCCAACTCCGTCGCGACCCCCATCTCAGCACACCCGACCCCTCGTCTCCGGTCAGCCACCGCCATCACCACGACCTCACCCCGGCCAACTCCGCCACAACCACCCTACCATCGACCCGACACCAGCAACCAAACGACCCCCGGATCCACCAAGCCTCCGCCACAATCATCGCCATCCAATCCCGGCCACTCGCCACCTCCGGTCACGACACTCAGCCGACAACCACCACCGTCATCATCACCACCACCCAAAGAGAGAAAAGAAAATAAAAGGAAATTAAACCCAAAACCGAACCTGACCTAGCCGACCACCCTGAGCCTCGCCGCGCCGTCCGCCCTTGCCGTCCGAGCCGTGCCCTAGCCCTCCACCGGAAACCCCCCAGGCCGGCGCGCCACCGCCCCGAGCTTGGCCGCCTTCCGCTTCCGACTTCTCCCCGATCTCCACCGCCCGCACGCGGCTCCGGCCACCGATCGCGCCGCCGCATGCTCGAACCCTTCTCCCGCTTCCTCCGCTCCTCTCGGCTTCGTCCGCCGGCGCCTCCACAACCTCCGCTCGCCACCCGCGTCTCCGCCGCGACCCCAAAACCCCCTTGGCCGCCTGCCCCGTTGAAACCCTCCTCCGGCGCAGACCACCGTCCGCCTGCCGTTCTCGTTCGCCGTTGCCGACCCGAGCCCATCTCCACCACCGAGCGCCGCCCCTTCCTTCCTCCCAGCCTCGACCAGTCCACCGCTCGTCGTCCCCGATTCCCTTTCCTCTCTCCACTCTCTCTCTCGCTCACTCTCAGTCCCGCTCTCTCTTCTCCTCCAACGCGCCGCCGTGGATCCGCGGCCGACCACCGTCGGATCTCCGAGCCCCGACCCCCTCCTTCTCCAGCCCGCTCCGATTCCCCGCTCCCTCTTTCCCTCTCTCTTACTCTCGTCGTCTCCCTCTCTCTCTTTCCCTTATTTTTATTTCGAATAAACAGTAGTTGGTTGGTTCAACTTTGCAGCAGCAATCAACTTTTCATTGGTACTGTGGCTCTTTCTTTTTTGTTCGGTTGCTTGTTGATTGGTTTTTTTTATTTTTTTTATTTTTGGTTAATGATTATATTAACTGAGAAGATCAGTTAGCTAACTGCTGTTATTATTAATATTATTAATATTATTATTTTCATTATTATTATTATTATTATTATTACCATCATTAGTATTAATATAATTATCATTATTATTATTATTATCATTATCATTATCTTTATCATTTATTATTAATATCATTAGTGTTAATGCATTTTTATAAGTATTAATGCATGTATGTAGTGTATTTTTATTAATTATTATTATTGTTATTATTATTACTATGTTATTATTTATTAATATTCTTATTGAGATTATTTTTATTAGAAGTATTTTTGTAACAAAAGAGATTGTACTAGGTTTACCATATATTTGTTTTCAAAACTAGATTTCGAACTCTAAATAAATAAATATTATTTTCTATTATTATATATACTAAAAAGTACTTGACAAAAATAGATTCCCTATGAAAATAGTTTCTAGAATATTATATATTTTCTTTATCTAGTGAAATATCGATTCTGTCAACCTCACAAAACTATGAAACTTAGTGTTTTAGCCAAAAACGATGTTCCTTTACTTTAAGTATTTTTCTACAACCATTTTGACTTAAAAAATTAGTTCTTGAGAATTATAAATAGTTTTAGTCCGTATATATATTATTTAGTTATTTATTTATCCTACATCCTTTGATTATCCTTCCGTCCATGACTAAGTCCCATTACTCCTTATCTCTCACCAAATCTAGTCTACCTTGTGTCTACCCTAGCCAATTTGACCCTTCTGGACCCAATGGAACTGTCCGTACCACTGACCGAGGTCACCTCGCACAGTTGTTGCACCAAAGTTGCAGATCGTGCCACCATGAGCATCGCAGCACACCGGACGCAATATCAGGCAAGACACCTTGCCATTAGCTGTTTAATTATTTTTAGCTCATATTTCATGCATGTCTATTATTTTCTTTATAAACTGTGATACATGGCATAACTGTTCTTTTATATTTCCTGCTGTGTATTATTTTTCTTACAAATTAAACCTAGATTTAAGGGACCACCTTGTGTGTCACATTCATTGGCCTTGACACGTTGTAAACACGAAGTTGTGTGTCGCATGTAGAACACGGAAGTGCGTGATTGGCTGGCCACCAGTACGTACAAGCCGTACGATAGGAATAACCGCTAAAAGAGATTGCATGCTAGTTTGACTTAGCGGTTATAGTGGTTAGTGTTGTGGATGCAACACAGTAGGCATTGGGCGGGGAGGACAATTCCTTAGCGTATGGGCTTCGATGCACTTTCCCTTTTGTAACCCGTGAGCTTCGCCGGAGACGCGGGTCAGCTTACCCATGATTACTGACGGCCACTGACGATTCTGCGGAACGTCATGCTCTTCCTGCTGGGGCCTCTGGTGCCCAAGGGGGACTACGTCGATCCTATTTAGCCAGGGCCCATGCGTAGGAAGGATTGTTCTTAACAACATTTCACTTAGAATGGTAGGCTACCCTATCCGTTAGGTACGAGTACTTTTGGTTTGGGTACTTGTATCTGACCGTGACTTGGAACAATAACTTGTCGCGGATTAGTTCGTCACATCTTGTCCTTGTTTGGTTGTAGGTGTGACTTACTACTTCGATGAGAAGGTATTGAACCTTGTTGGGGTCCGGATACCATATCGGATTCTTAGCATGGAAAGATACGTCGCCGTGAATTAGTTTACCATCTCCTGTCCTTGTTTGGTTGGGGGGATGGTACGCTCGTTCAGTAGGTGCGTATTGGACCATGTTATAAATTCGATTTACTTATTTATTGAGCAATATTTATTCAGTTATATGGCATGCTATGATGTGTCTTGTTACGTCCCTCTGAGGACCTGGTTGTCTTGCCAGGTGTGTGCTATTGTCTTTCGCAGGTGCTTAGCTCTAGCCGTGGTCTTGCTACTTCTTCGAGGATGATTGCATTTGGATCGTCTTCGCTTCACTCGCCAAATTCATTTATTCTATCATGTACTTTTCCTTATTTTGTTGGTAGTGGATTTGTCTCCGCCCAACATATTGTATCAAGACAAATTTATTCTCATTATATGATCTTTTATTCATTTATTCTGTGTGGATGAGATTAGTTATGGTTCTACTGCATTTTACAGCTTATGTATTTATACGAGGCTTCCATATATTGGAGTATACTTCGTATAAATACAGCTGGCATGTCGATGTTTCTAGTCCTACGTATTTTGGGACTGGGGCGTTACATGTTTTTGTGGTGGCCCACGCAGGTCGACATAAATTGTTTGGTTACTTTACCGTACCAAGCAAGCCTGCGAATAGGATTAGAAGTCTAGGATCTCATCCACATACTTGACCTTTTTCCATGATTTTATCTACCGTTTGACTGATCCATTGCATCTTGCTCGATTCCTTCTATCATTATTCTTATCTTCCCTTCGTGCTTGCTAGAGATTGACCCTACTAGTTAGTTGTCCCAAACACCCTTAGCGTAATTCTTTAAGTTGGGTAGAATACCCCACGACCTAACACACCCTTGACCATTAAGGTAATACCAATAGTATTATCTAGACCATAGAGACTAGAGGAAGTTAACCCATTTGGTCAGCCAAGCCTTGGCCAATAAAACCGTAGAATGATGGTATAGGAATAAAAAGAGACTTAGATCCTTACGACTCTTAGACTTTTCATAATTGTTCTTTATTTCAATCTTAATCTCGTGCTTATATTTTTATTATCTAGACTAATGATGCTAATATAGCCTAGTTTTTGCAAGCTTATTCTTTTATCAAGCTTATTCAAGACACATGTTAATTGGGTCGCTCCCACTAACATATTGTCTAATCAGAACCGGTGCATGATGGTCTGATCAACCGAGTGCACTTTGGTTCGCTTATATCTATCGTTCTACATGGATGGGGATATAGCTAAACGTGTCCTTAGAGCCCCATCCACGACTGCCTTGGCAATTCTTTTGAAATTCTTCGATCGCCTTTGAATCACGTATTCGTATTCGATAGCGCCTCCTTCGAACTCTATCTTGCTTTCGCCTTCACAAATTTTCGAAGGACGAAAGCGTTATACTTGAAATTCCTCTAGCCTTCCTATCGACTATGACCATTCTTGCTCAATGTTACTATATCTTCACCCTAAACCACTCGTCCTTTTCTTGGTCCTATATTTGCTATCATGAACCTTCCAAGTCACTTGATTTAAGCATGAACCTAATCAATCTCTTATTCGTGCCTTAACTTGCGACCCACGTGACCATACCGTATTGTTTTTCTATAATCTAGATCGCGATTCCTACAACATAATTTTGTTGTTGATTGTTCCCCATCGATACACCCTTGTGTCCTCTCACCCCGTACTAATTCTTAATTTCGAGGACGAAATTTCTTTTAAGTTGGGTAGGATGTAAAACCCCTATATTTCTACTATTATTTTTAATTATTTAATTATTTGTACGGATTTAAAATTTTTGTACTGTATGTCACGTAGTCGTATTGTATGTCGTATGCGAAATTTTCGTTGCTCGACGAGTACGAATATGTGCGAGCGTACATATTTTAGAAAAAAATAATTATTTTATTTTCTTACGCTTTCAAAAATATTATTGTTCTTAGCAATTATTAATAATAAAATTTCTTGTGCAAAAATATTTATTTCATAAATATTTATTTATTTTAAATAATAATGTAATTTCGAAATTATTTAATATTAATGTTTTATTGTTCAAAAAAAAGATTATTAATCAAAAAGATTTATTATTTTCGAAATTAATTATATTAGTATTTTGGAAAACCTATTTTTGAAATATTTATAACAATTTAAATTTGATTTGATTCCATGGATACCTCTAAATATTAAACTATCTACATTTTAAATTGATTTGATTTTAAACTAAAAGTAATTAATTTGTTTTTAAATAGATTTAATTGGATTTGATTTTGGATTTGACTTGATTGATTTTAAATTAAATTGCAAGCTATCTATTTTTGGGTTTAGATTACTCCTAATTCCTATCTAATTGGGAATTCCCACGTCCTATAAATATAGGCAGGTACTCCTCCAATATTTTTATCCACAAATTCACTTTTCCACAAATTCTCCACAACCCAATCGTGCCTCATGTCCGTGTCCATGGCCAGATTCTTATTCCAATTCTTTTTACAAATACATCATCTCCCTCGTGTCGGATACAACCCCGACACCATATATCAAATTCCTAACCTACCCAAACCCGCAGCCACCAAGATCGAACCCGTCGCCGATGCCAGGTAAACCACAACAGCCCGGCACGACGGAATCATCCAAAACCCAGCAGCCCCCGCCCAACCACGACACACCCCTATCACCCCATCACCAACAGCCTTTCTCCGACTCCCTGGCCACCAATTCCAACTCCGTCGCGACCCCCATCTCAGCACACCCGACCCCTCGTCTCCGGTCAGCCACCGCCATCACCACGACCTCACCCCGGCCAACTCCGCCACAACCACCCTACCATCGACCCGACACCAGCAACCAAACGACCCCCGGATCCACCAAGCCTCCGCCACAATCATCGCCATCCAATCCCGGCCACTCGCCACCTCCGGTCACGACACTCAGCCGACAACCACCACCGTCATCATCACCACCACCCAAAGAGAGAAAAGAAAATAAAAGGAAATTAAACCCAAAACCGAACCTGACCTAGCCGACCACCCTGAGCCTCGCCGCGCCGTCCGCCCTTGCCGTCCGAGCCGTGCCCTAGCCCTCCACCGGAAACCCCCCAGGCCGGCGCGCCACCGCCCCGAGCTTGGCCGCCTTCCGCTTCCGACTTCTCCCCGATCTCCACCGCCCGCACGCGGCTCCGGCCACCGATCGCGCCGCCGCATGCTCGAACCCTTCTCCCGCTTCCTCCGCTCCTCTCGGCTTCGTCCGCCGGCGCCTCCACAACCTCCGCTCGCCACCCGCGTCTCCGCCGCGACCCCAAAACCCCCTTGGCCGCCTGCCCCGTTGAAACCCTCCTCCGGCGCAGACCACCGTCCGCCTGCCGTTCTCGTTCGCCGTTGCCGACCCGAGCCCATCTCCACCACCGAGCGCCGCCCCTTCCTTCCTCCCAGCCTCGACCAGTCCACCGCTCGTCGTCCCCGATTCCCTTTCCTCTCTCCACTCTCTCTCTCGCTCACTCTCAGTCCCGCTCTCTCTTCTCCTCCAACGCGCCGCCGTGGATCCGCGGCCGACCACCGTCGGATCTCCGAGCCCCGACCCCCTCCTTCTCCAGCCCGCTCCGATTCCCCGCTCCCTCTTTCCCTCTCTCTTACTCTCGTCGTCTCCCTCTCTCTCTTTCCCTTATTTTTATTTCGAATAAACAGTAGTTGGTTGGTTCAACTTTGCAGCAGCAATCAACTTTTCATTGGTACTGTGGCTCTTTCTTTTTTGTTCGGTTGCTTGTTGATTGGTTTTTTTTATTTTTTTTATTTTTGGTTAATGATTATATTAACTGAGAAGATCAGTTAGCTAACTGCTGTTATTATTAATATTATTAATATTATTATTTTCATTATTATTATTATTATTATTATTACCATCATTAGTATTAATATAATTATCATTATTATTATTATTATCATTATCATTATCTTTATCATTTATTATTAATATCATTAGTGTTAATGCATTTTTATAAGTATTAATGCATGTATGTAGTGTATTTTTATTAATTATTATTATTGTTATTATTATTACTATGTTATTATTTATTAATATTCTTATTGAGATTATTTTTATTAGAAGTATTTTTGTAACAAAAGAGATTGTACTAGGTTTACCATATATTTGTTTTCAAAACTAGATTTCGAACTCTAAATAAATAAATATTATTTTCTATTATTATATATACTAAAAAGTACTTGACAAAAATAGATTCCCTATGAAAATAGTTTCTAGAATATTATATATTTTCTTTATCTAGTGAAATATCGATTCTGTCAACCTCACAAAACTATGAAACTTAGTGTTTTAGCCAAAAACGATGTTCCTTTACTTTAAGTATTTTTCTACAACCATTTTGACTTAAAAAAATTAGTTCTTGAGAATTATAAATAGTTTTAGTCCGTATATATATTATTTAGTTATTTATTTATCCTACATCCTTTGATTATCCTTCCGTCCATGACTAAGTCCCATTACTCCTTATCTCTCACCAAATCTAGTCTACCTTGTGTCTACCCTAGCCAATTTGACCCTTCTGGACCCAATGGAACTGTCCGTACCACTGACCGAGGTCACCTCGCACAGTTGTTGCACCAAAGTTGCAGATCGTGCCACCATGAGCATCGCAGCACACCGGACGCAATATCAGGCAAGACACCTTGCCATTAGCTGTTTAATTATTTTTAGCTCATATTTCATGCATGTCTATTATTTTCTTTATAAACTGTGATACATGGCATAACTGTTCTTTTATATTTCCTGCTGTGTATTATTTTTCTTACAAATTAAACCTAGATTTAAGGGACCACCTTGTGTGTCACATTCATTGGCCTTGACACGTTGTAAACACGAAGTTGTGTGTCGCATGTAGAACACGGAAGTGCGTGATTGGCTGGCCACCAGTACGTACAAGCCGTACGATAGGAATAACCGCTAAAAGAGATTGCATGCTAGTTTGACTTAGCGGTTATAGTGGTTAGTGTTGTGGATGCAACACAGTAGGCATTGGGCGGGGAGGACAATTCCTTAGCGTATGGGCTTCGATGCACTTTCCCTTTTGTAACCCGTGAGCTTCGCCGGAGACGCGGGTCAGCTTACCCATGATTACTGACGGCCACTGACGATTCTGCGGAACGTCATGCTCTTCCTGCTGGGGCCTCTGGTGCCCAAGGGGGACTACGCCGATCCTATTTAGCCAGGGCCCATGCGTAGGAAGGATTGTTCTTAACAACATTTCACTTAGAATGGTAGGCTACCCTATCCGTTAGGTACGAGTACTTTTGGTTTGGGTACTTGTATCTGACCGTGACTTGGAACAATAACTTGTCGCGGATTAGTTCGTCACATCTTGTCCTTGTTTGGTTGTAGGTGTGACTTACTACTTCGATGAGAAGGTATTGAACCTTGTTGGGGTCCGGATACCATATCGGATTCTTAGCATGGAAAGATACGTCGCCGTGAATTAGTTTACCATCTCCTGTCCTTGTTTGGTTGGGGGGATGGTACGCTCGTTCAGTAGGTGCGTATTGGACCATGTTATAAATTCGATTTACTTATTTATTGAGCAATATTTATTCAGTTTATATGGCATGCTATGATGTGTCTTGTTACGTCCCTCTGAGGACCTGGTTGTCTTGCCAGGTGTGTGCTATTGTCTTTCGCAGGTGCTTAGCTCTAGCCGTGGTCTTGCTACTTCTTCGAGGATGATTGCATTTGGATCGTCTTCGCTTCACTCGCCAAATTCATTTATTCTATCATGTACTTTTCCTTATTTTGTTGGTAGTGGATTTGTCTCCGCCCAACATATTGTATCAAGACAAATTTATTCTCATTATATGATCTTTTATTCATTTATTCTGTGTGGATGAGATTAGTTATGGTTCTACTGCATTTTACAGCTTATGTATTTATACGAGGCTTCCATATATTGGAGTATACTTCGTATAAATACAGCTGGCATGTCGATGTTTCTAGTCCTACGTATTTTGGGACTGGGGCGTTACACATGTGTTCTGATTTCCTGGATTACATGTTATATAACTTAGGATAAAATTTTGTAGACCTTGATTGTTGGGTGCTTGACCTAGAGAAGAGTATGACCGTTTGAATTTCGAGGACGAAATTTTTTAAGGAGGGTAGATTTGTCACCCCCAGTTTTCGAATTAGGGGTATTTTCATCATTTTTCAAGTTTTATAATTTTTAGGAATTTTATTTGATTTTATGTGATTTTTTGGGATTTATTTGGTTTGGTTTGGATTTTATCCAATTCGGACTCAAGTTGGAGACCCGGGTAGCCTGAACCCTAGTGGGACCCACATACTAGCTGGGCTTGGCCCACATACCATCATAATTAAGCTAGAAACCATAAACCCTATTTTCCATGGCTTAATTAGTCATTTTAGAGCTTAATTGGTTAATTAGAAACAAACCGAACCAAACCGAATTCAATTTCAACCTAAACCAAGTCTAATGGGTTGGGGGCTTATTGGATCCCCAACCCAAACCCATTAGCCATGGTCGGCCATGAGTAGGAGCCCCCCCCCCCTTTTCTTCTCCATTAAGAAAAACTCTCTCTCTCTCTCTCTCTCTTTCGAACTCCATTTTCTTCCAAGCTTCTCCTTCCTCCAAGAAACCCCTTCTAGGTATGCATTTAATTTGTCATTTACTTCTCCTTTGCACTTATCTCCTTCACAATAAATGAAGAGGAGATTATTCTCCATCTTTTGACCATAGCTTTTCCTTAGGTTTTCTAAAATCTAGGTTAAGAAAATTATTAGGGGTTTATATATATATTGAATGGTATATATATATATATATATATATATATATATATATATATATATATATATATATATATATATATATATATATATATATATATATATATATATATATATATATTTATTTATTTATTTATTTAATTTTTTATTTTTTTTTATTTTTTTATGTTTATAGGTATTTGTGTGTGTAGGGGAAATGGTAGTGGTGGTGTTTGTGTGTGAGAGTGGTGGTGAGAGTGTGTGTTTGTGTGTGTGAGAGTGAGTGTGTGTTTGTGTGGTAGGGAGAGCGTGTGTGAGTGTGTATGTATTTACATATATATATATATATCTATATGTGTGTGTGTCTATGTATATATATGTATATCTATGTGTGTGTGTGTATATATGTATATATATAGATAGATGGATGGATATTAGATTATATATATATATATATATATATATATATATATATATATATATATATATATATATATATATATATATAGGTAGATATATATATGGGAAGATAGGAGGAAGAAGTAGTAGAAGGAGAAGAAGAAGAAGACAGTAGTAATAGCAGCAGGGAGCAGCAGCTCCAGCTGCTACAGTAGCACTGGCAGCAGTGCTGCCAGTGAACCCCCCTCCCCCCCCCCCATTTTGGCCCCCTTAAGCCCCCTTTTTAAACCCCCATGTATATATATATATATATATATATATATATATATATATATATATATATATATATATATATGTATAGATAGGTAGTTATAGAGTTAGATGAGAATTAGAAATAGAAGAAAAGATTAGAAGAAGTAAGGAAGAGAAGAAGAAAAAAAATAAGAAGAAGTTGAGAAGGGGATTAGAAGAAGATAGAAGGAGAATTTGAAGAATAGAAGAAGTAAGGACTTTAGAATAAGAAGAATAGGAAGAAGAGTTAAAAGAAGAATGGGAAGAAAGATAATAAGAAGAAGAGGAGAAAATAGAAGAAGAAGAAGAATAGGAAGGGAAAGTAGGAAATAGGAAATGGAGGAGAGCGAGTTAGAGGGTGAAACGGAGCTCGGAGTGTCGGTATGAGATGAAACTTGGCGTGGGGCTAGAATACTTGAATTAGATTTTGCGGGTAGGCTTCCGAGTGGAAATCGGGATTGTAGGGCGCCGGTATCGCGCCGTACCATTGCGTATCTTGAAATATTCAAGATATCGGCAATGGGCCGTATCATGGACTAGACGTCCACTTTACCTAGGTATTTTGGTAGGTAATATATCTATAGGCTAGTACCTTACTACCCTAGGGAGCACGGGTCAAAATAATAAGCGTAGGTAGGCTAACTAGGTTTCCACCTAGGCTAGAATTTTACCTTAGAAAAGGTAAAAATAGGATATTGGCCTACGGCCAAGATTTGAGTTTCAAAGTCCAAGATGGACTTGGATATGGATTGTAGAGGTTGGTAATAAATAGATATAGCCGTCTAGACCTAATCTTGACCCCGGTTGACCACGGTTGACTTTTTAGTCTAAAAGTCAACTATGGGTCAACACTTTACCCAATTTAGTCCCAAATTCCATTAAACTTGGAAAGTTGACCAAAAGTCAACTATTAGTCACCATTGACCTAGGATTGACCTAGGGTTGACCGGAGTTGATCAGAGTTGATCAGTTGACCAAAAGTCAACTGTAAGTCAACCGTTGACTCAAATCGACCTAGATTAATTTCGTTTACTTGCATTGACCCAGTATGACCTAGCTAGACCTAATATGACTTAGGTTGACCTCCTACAGTCTAGTTTGATGTGTCTTGACCTAGAATGACTTAAATATGGTTTAAATTGATTTGACTTTACTTCCTAAACATAGTATTGATACGTCTTGTTCTCTATAGGTCCTCGAGACGCTGCATTTGCTCCAGTAGACATATCATACCATATTACAGGCGAGTACATTCTCTGACACTTTTCTAATTTACGATGATTGTTATAATTCATGTAATTAGTGTAGATATGCTTGTTCTCGACACATTGGTCACACGGATTGGTATTCATGGATCCCGACATGAGATGTTATTCCTCGTTATCTTGGTATATCTTGTGCAAGCTCCCTTGTAGTTCTTGTGCAGTATATGGACACCGATTTTCGAGGAGACTTGCTCCCTTCTCGTAGAATCCCGTGTCATAACGTGTCTTACTTGGATCCACTCTACCAGTCGGGGACGGGGAGTACTAGTATAGATGTGTGGTCATACCCGCCTTGTATATATTGTGAATCTTATGAATGCCAATCCTACACCACACGTATGATTGGCTAGATCATAACCTTGTGCAGACCCAATCCGGACACATGTTGTAGCTAGTATTCATACACCTAGATATATGATTCTTGATTCGTGTACATACCATGATCAGTTTACTTGCCTTGTTCTAGCTCTAGTTTTACAGCTTATCTTGCCATGATACTCACATGTACATTCTATGATATTCTCGTATATACTCTCTATTTACAGTCTTATAGCTTTTGTCATATCTTGTGAACTGCTGTTAGTAGATTGTACTCGTTCCATCCTGACAGGATATGTTAAAAATATTACAGATGCAGACGAGGGGGATTACTGTACCTACTACGGTCCAGATGACGTAGTGGGCCTAGACCTGGAGACTTTGGTCCAGCAGGGCTTAGCTTCGCCTGGCGAGACCTTACCCCTTGCTTAGTTAGAGTAGGTCTTTTGTACTGGACTTTGTCTCCAGCTACTTTTGAGACTGTTATTATTATGGATTGTATTAGAGACTTGGACTTGTATATATTCTTGTGTTGGACTTGACAGGTTATTATTTTATTATCGTCTTGTTGTCTTTATCTTTCAGTCTTTACTTTGTTATCTTAGAGTCGTGATTGAGTACTCATATATATATTCATTGCTTGTCCTCCGTTCGGAGTTGACCATATTCTCGACAGGTTTTTGTTATATATATAAACTGTTTAGAGTAGAAAAATCTACAGCGTTCCATGCCGATTTTTCGGTGAGGGCTGGGCGTTGTCGCGTCACGTGCCCTTTTAGTAGGTGCGGTTCGTGACAGAGAACATGCTGAGGAGGGGCTTCTAGATGCTTTGAGGGATATAGAGGATTCGGTTCGTTGAGACAAAGCGACGGATGGTGATGAGTGAAAGATTGAGGGTTAATCTGTCGGTCTCATGACACCTGGTCGGTCTCCATGTGAGGTTACGCTACAGATCCAGTTTTGACGATATATAGTTTGCCAAAGCTTCACAGAACGACATTGGTTTTAGCAGTTCGAAGCGAGGGAGGAGATCAAGGTTTACAGCAAACTCAATCTGAGGGATGGGCGTCATCATTTTACATAGTTCAGGGAGAGCTGTGGGTCATCGACGGTATGCACAGTACGTGATATTCTCTCGAGGACCCATGTGTATGGGGGAGCTTCAAGTTCGAACACAAAGTTAGACAGGTTCAGGAGTTCGAATCTCGGGAGAACTGCATCGTCCGCTTGGTTTGGCCAACCAAGGGTGAAGAAGCTCGTCGAAAAGTTAACACTTTTCGGTGGAAGACGAAAGTCGGAGACAGGAGGTCGAGACTTACGGTGAGGCTGATCGTCAGGGACTTCCGTCTTAATCGTGTCATTGATATCGGCAAAATTCCAATAGTACAGGAGGTGCTACGCATGGCAGCTAGTGTCGACATGACGGTCGAGGAGTTAGAGACGAAGGAAGATGCAAAGCAACTCGGAGGATCGGAGATCAGTGGCATGGAGGAGTTGGTATTATGTCGAGGGACGACAGGCATAGAGTCCAATTCAGAACCCATGGGGTCAATACCCTCTCATCAGACTGAAGTAAAAGATTGTTGGAGTCCAGTCTGCATTTGATATCAACATATTTGTGGAATCCAAATCTAATTAAATATTTGATTTGAGTTGATTTGGATGTCCATAATTGATGTTGTGCTATTTTAGATATAATAGGATTCTTATTTTAGGAATTTCTGTTATGATCTAAAATAGGATATTGATGGACTATTTTAGGTGTAATATAATTTTTATTTGAGGGCTTCCTATTTAAGAAATTATATTATGACCTAAAATATAATTTTCTCATCCTATATATATGGGGTGAGGGTAGAGGCACAAAGTAAGGATTCGGGGGCTCATCCACAAGAAAATCTAAGAGAAAGTTCATACTTTGCTCTTAGGACTTCTCCATCCAAGACAAAAGAAAGAAGAAGATCTAATCGAGCAGTCGTCAACTTTGGTTAGGGAGATTGTAATGGGTTGGTGAGTGATCTCAATTATAATCTTCTATTTTTCTTCTTGAGAGTGGTGAGGGAGTTGAACCTATTAGGACAAAGGGTTCAACGTGAGTTTTGTTAATCTTGTAATTTCATCTGAGTTATTAAATGTTAAATTTTGTCCAGGTGACGTACGTCACCGCCATATACTTGTCTTCATCTTGTGCTTGGTGTCCGTTAGATGGGAGTTGATTTTGATTAGGTGGGTTGGCAAATACTTTCGCACGCACCCAACAATCTGAAATTGACAACAAATTCTTTCCGAGTGGGGGCGAATATACTTTTTTTTTAAAGCGTCAACATATATATACGTCTCAAACCCATTTTCGTTTTATCTCTATTAGTTTCACTAACAAACTACTATTATGCGAAATATGTGGTATATTCATCAAAGGACCACAACTTTATGCACAATCTCTAGCGACCAAGATCAGGAAGTTGGCAGCATATTTCCTTGAGGGTTATTGATTGCTGAACTATTTTTTTAACATGCAAAGAAACTCAGTTTGCTATAGTGGAGAGGGTTTGCTGGTTGATACATCCACAAGCAGTTCAGTGTTTGAATGTTGAGCCAACCATGGGTGATGTTAACACATTATTTTCCCACATGAAGAAAGATTCCGCACGTCAAACTTATTTTAGGTCTTGTATAATATTTAAAGATTATTTATAAGGACATATCAAAAGTTGATCAGAGCTAGTCAGAATTGGAGCTAGTCCAGATTTGAGAAAAAATTACTCACGACATCCTATTTTTTTACTCATTGGGCTGCCCCACCCCCCTCCCAAATCCAAATTTTGAGCTTCATTTCAAAATTTTACTCTCTCTTCCAAAACTGTAGCTTTCTTCTTCTTCTTTTTTCTCCACCATTTTTCACTTCCCAAGCTATACATCTTCTTCTTCTTCTTCGCCACCATTTTTTTACTCTAAATTCTAGTTTTCTTCTCCATCATTTCCATCAAAATTCTAATTTTCTTCTCCACAATTTTTATTCTCATCATTTTCATTGCTTACAAAGAATGCATGAAAATAAACCCTAACATATTTATTTTATTCTTTCTCACAAAAAAATGCTGAAAATAAACCCTAAAATATATATTTCACTCTATTATCAAGATGAAAATAAACCCTAACATATATTTTTTTAATTCGACAATTTTGATTTTAGGACTGCCAGAAATTGTAGGGGTCCTGAAATGGACTTGCTGTACAGCAAGTTTCTTTTAGGACTGTCACAATTCCTGACAGTCCTCAATACTTCTAGGACTGCCAAAAATTATGACAGTCCTGCTGTACAGTAAGTCCCTTTCAGGACTACCACAATTTTTGGCAGTCCTCAATACTTCTAGGACTGCCAGAAATTATGGCAGTCCTGGTGTACATCAAGTCTCTTTCAGGACTACCATAATTCCATACAGTCCTTAATACTTCTAGGACTGCCAGAAATTGGACAGTCCTGATATTGATTTGCTATACAGCAAGTCCATTTCTTCTAGAATTAGGGTTTCATCCATAATTTCTTCTATTAATGAAGAAAAATTGATTAGTAGATTCATAGATTAACAGATTTGATAACCCAATTTCTTCTACAACTAGGGTTTCATCCATAAACTAGGGTTTTGAGAAAGAAATATGAGAAATTAGAAGAGAGGAAAAAAAAATAAAATAGGGTTTGTAGAGATGTTCTTCTTATTTTTCTTTCTTCTTGTTCTTCTTCTTGTTCTTCTTTCTTCTTGTTCTTCTTGTGTGAGAAAGTTATTCTTCTTGTGAGGAAGGAGAAGAGAGAAAGAAAAAAAAAGTTGACTTATATATTTACATTTAAGCTAGCCCTCAGTAAGTTTTTCAATGACAAACTTGTAAATAAATCTAAGTTAGATTTGGGCTAGCCCTGATAAACTTTTGATGTGTCCTTATAAACAATCTATTTAAATTTTGTGTTTAAATTTTAGAAGATTTGGATCTCGTCCTAGCGTTGACTTAGGGTGACCGATAGATTCCGTTTCGGTCTCCATAGTATTCGAAATTTGCATTTAGTTTTAGGGTCTCAAATTTAAAATTTGCATTTGGTTCACCATTTTGGACAGTCATTTTAAGTCCACCATCAAGACGAGATCCAAACCCTCTTCTAGACAATATGAAAAACTAAACATAAATTTTATTATACGAGACCCTAAAACCCTAATCGTAATATTAGCATCAGTAGCATCTATTGGAAATTTACTTCAAAACTTCGGATTAAAATCTGCAAGAAAATAAATTAAATTAAAGTTACAGGCCTCCGGGGAAGTCGCGCACGAAGCACTGCCCTAAGAGTTAGTTCGGGTCTATATGCAGACTGAATCCGAACGCCCCTAGTGGTAAAATTTTCGCTCCACCGGAATCTCATTGCCGCACACGACGTCGAGAGAATGACCCCGACTTAGCTCCGTCCAAAGCAACAAATGAAGAACAGTATTTCAAGAGGGAAGAGAATTTGAGAGAGAGAGAGAGAGCTTTCCCAATGATCTTTTTTTTTCATGTCAAAGAGAGGAGGAGAAAACCTCATTATATAGGCTATTTGCCAAAGGATGGAATAATGAGGATATTAAAATAGTCTATTAAATTTTAACATTACAAAAATTGTAGCACATGATAAAAATGTGATACATTGAATCTGGACATGATTCAAACATTCAAAAGTTATAGAATAAATAAATTGTAACGGTTGAAAATAAATGATGAGGAAATTTTTTTTTTAATTAGTAGCAATAGCTACAACAATCCCCCCCAAAAAACCAAGTTCCGAAATAATAGAGGAAAGAAACGAAAGAGAAAAGTTAAAGGTGAGAAAGATTTCTGGGTAGTTGAATACTATGCATAAATGAGATGGACTACAGCCTTGAATCTCACGTAGTGACTATTGTCTTTGTCTGAAGAAGAACTTGATGGACTACGCCTTGAATCGGTCTTCTTGAACTAGACTCAGAAATTAGCACACATAGTACGCTAGAGGTACTTGGGTCTATCGGGTGGCTCGTTTGGTTGGCCATGTGCACTTTTACACATTCATGAGAGTTGTCTAGGATCGCCCTGTCCTATAGTCGCGGCCATCACAACCTCTCATATAGGTAAGTCCTCAAGGGTTGGTGATAGGAATCAACCTTGCATATCATGCTTGGACTTATTAAAAGTTTTTAAAACTCACCCTATCCATGTCACAAAAGGAACACTGTCACCATAGGGATGGGGTATGAATGTACACATGTACAGCCTCCTGAGCTTTTATTTTAAAGAGAATTTAATCTCAGGTCAGTGTTCCATAATAGTCACCTAATCCAGCTTGTTTCTACCCATTGAACCGGCTTCTTGGGATCTCCAGTCAGACTCGGTTGGGTTGTCACTGCTGATGACTATACTATGGGCTTAACCCCATCCCCCTCGATGATTCTAGGATCAATGTCCTAGACAGACCCTTCGTCAAGTGGTCTGCGAGGTTTTTTTCTGACTTTATATAGTCAAAAACCACATATTTGCCCAATAGGCTATTTATTGACTTGAAGCGCAGCTGCAGGTGTCTGTTCATCTTAGCATTCACAGAATCATGCTTTAGTAGTTCTATAACAGATTTATTATCACAGTTTATAGAAATTGCAGGAACAGAAAACAGGTATATGCATAATAAGATTTCTGAGCCACTCGGCTTATGTACAGGTAGTATCCAAAGCTATCATTTCAGAGTCCATTGTACTCCTGGCTATGGTAGTTTGTTTACATGATCCCCAGGAGATTGTAGCTCCTGTTAGGGTAAAAACATATCCAGTAGTAGATTTTACATCATGTGAATCAGTTACCCAATTTGCATCGGAGTAACCTTCTATGATATCAGGGTGTCTAGTATAATGAAGTTTATAATCTAGAGTTCCCTTAAGATATCTAAATACTATGTCCAATGCAGTCCAATATGATTGATTTGGGTTACTAGTATACCTACTTAGTCTCCCAATAGCAAATACAATGTCAGGTCTAGTCCTATTTGTTATGTACATAAGGGACCCAATCATTTGTGAATATCTATGTTGTTCTATAGGTGATCCTTCGTTCTTCTTGAGAACAACATTACTGTCATAAGGGGTAAGGGCAGGTTTCTTATCAAAGTACTCAAACTTTCTTACCATTTTCTCAATTGAATGTGCTAAGAATAGAGTATAGCCCTCTTTCCTTTTTAACACTTGCATTCCTAGGATCACGTTTGCTTCACCTAGGTCTTTCATATTAAACTGGTTAGACAAATAATTCTTAGTGTTATTTATCAATTCCAGTGAAGATCCTAGAATAAGGATATCATCAACATACAAGCATAAAATAATACAACTCCCATTCATATTTTTAGAATACAAACGCTTGTCATATTCATGGCACAAAACCAAATTCTATAATGACTTTATCAAATTTGTTGTTCCATTGCTTGGAAGCTTGCTTTAGGCCATAAAGAGATTTTACTAATCTGCAAACCTTCTTTTTTTAACCTTTAGCAATAAAACCTTCAGGTTGCTCCATATATATCTCTTCTTCTAAATCTCCATTTATAAATGTTGTCTTTACATCCATTTGATGGATCAGCATATCATGAATGGATGCTAAAGCTAGAAGTATTCTAATAGAAGATATTCTAGCTACAGGAGAGTAGGTATCAAAATAATCTAATCCTTTCTTCTGGGTAAAACCTTTGGCCACTAATCTAGCCTTATATTTTTCTATGGGACCATCGGCTCTAAGTTTCTTCTTAAAGATCCACTTACAACCTATTGGTTTGCTGCCTAAAGGAAGGTCTACTAAAAACCAAATATTATTCTCCATGATGGAGTTGTACTTATTGTTAATAGCTTCTTTCCAGAAAGGGGCATCAGGAGAGGATATGGCTTCTTCATAAGTTGAGGGATCACCTTCTATCAAAAATATGAAGAATTCTTCTCCTAAATTCATTTCAATTCTTTCTCTTTTACTCCTTCTAGGTTCTATGACTTGTTCAGATTGAGAATTAGGCATTTGGTCATGAGAACTAGTAGACGGAGTAAGAGAAGGGTTAGAGGAAGATGAAGGGTTTCTATCCTTGAAGGAAAAAATATTCTCAAAGTAAAATGTATCTCTAGCTTCAATGATTATGTTATTAGAGATATCATTTACTTCAGAATGGGTTACAAGAAATCTATTGGCATTACTATCTAGGGCATATCCTATAAATACAGCATCTACAGTCTTAGGTCCTATCTTCCTCTTTTTGGGTTCAGGAATTCCTACTTTAGCTAGACATCCCCAAACTTTGAGATAATTAATCCTAGGAGTTCGACCTTTCCATAACTCATATGGGGTCTTATCATTAGTCTTACTGGGTATCCTATTAAGAATATAACATGCTGATAATAAGGCTTCTCCCTAAAGATTATCAGGGGCACCTGAGCTGAGAAGCATGGCATTGACCATATCTAAAAGAGTGTGATTCTTCCTTTCAGCAACTCCATTGGATTGTGGTGAATAAGGAACAGTTACCTCATGAATAATTTCGTATTCTTCACAGAAGTTAGTCATTCCATTTGAGGTATACTCCCCACCATGATCTGATCTAAGGATCTTAATCTTCCAATCCAACTGGTTCTCAGCTTCAGATTTATAGACCTTGAATCTGTCTAGAACTTCATCTTTGGTCTTGAGGAGGTAGGTGTAACAATAATTTGAATGATCATCTATAAAAGTAACAAAGTATTTCCTACACCTCGGGTCAAAACCCTATTGGAATCGCAAACATCACTATGGATAAGTTCTAGGAGTTCAGAATCCCTATAGACAGATTTGAAAGGCAATCTAGTGTGTTTGGCTTGAACACAAATCTCAAATTTGTGTTCATCATCTATAGGAGTCTTAGGGATAAGATCTAAGTTCATCATCCTTTTGATAGATCCTAAGTTCACATGACCTAGTCTACCATGCCAAACATTTGATGATTCAACATTTGCAACAAAGGAAGGATTAGAATTTTTATTCATAGTACTTAAAACAAAAAGTCCATCTTTCACAAATCCTTTTCTAATAAATAGATCATTCTTAGAGAAAACTACTTTATATGCCTCCATTACAATTTTGTACCCTGAGGCTACAAGGAGGGATCCACTAACAAGATTTCTTCTGACAGATGGCACATGAAGCACATCATGGAGAGGTAGAATTTTTTCTGATGTCATCTTCAGATCTATTCTTCCTCTTTCCACAACTTGTGCCGTTGAGCCATCTCCTAGGGTTACGCCTCCTCCACCTGATTCCAGCTGATAGGTTGAAAAACATGAGCGATCAAATAAAATGTGAACATTAGCTCTAGAATCCAACCACCAATCATCAGAATGGAAAGACAGGTTTACTACAGGTTGAAAGCTTACAGACCTGAAGGAGCTGGAAGACCCATTCAGAATCATGTTAGCCCCTGGCTTGCCTTTTTCCTTGAAGAAGTTCTGGATAGGTTCTTTCTTCCTTTGGAAGCAGTTGATGGCTGTATGGTTGGTTCTACCACACACAAAACAAAATCTTCTTTGATCCTGGGTCTGACCAAAGGTTCTAGGTTTTTGGGGTTGAGGGTTTTGGTAGTGATAGTTTTGGTCTGCCTAAGGTGTTCTTGGAACTCATGGATTTGGTATAGGTTTGTTATCTACTATGACATATTGGTTGAATGTGGTGGAATTGAATATATCAATTCCAGCATCATTACAACCATACTCATCTTCCAAAGTATCCCAGAGTTCTTTAGCGCTTTTATACTCAAAAAATATGTCGTAGTGACTCCGACATAGCGCTTAAGATTCTGTGGAAGCAGTGGTAGTCAATTTCCTTAGGGGTCTTAGGCTTGGTAGAAGAGGAGGACTTGGAAACCCCTACGTCAGACTCAGTCTCATCAGAATCATTTGAGATTGGTGTGGACCCATCAATGGCTGAAATCAGGCCTAAGGTGGTAAGCCAAAATTTTATCTGGCTCTACCACCTCTTGAAATATGTGCCATTGAATTTTGCAGGCTTTGCAGAGAAAGTCTCTTCCTTGGAAATCATATTTCTAAGGTCTGAAAAAATTGTATTTACTCAATAAGATGGTTTTAAGCTAAAATTAACAATTAAAATAATTTTAGTAATAAACCTTTAAATTTTTAGTTTTTCAAGTTTTGATAAGGTTGAGTTAGCTGTAGGGGCCGGATCCCCGCAAGCGGAGGTTCACTAGGAACTCTTAAGTACCGGTCGCTTAGACGATATTTCGCCTTGTTGACAGAAGGGCCCTTTCGGCTTGTTCCCAAACAAATCTTAACTTTAGAACTTAAAACTAAAAGAATTTTTTACTAAATTAATTAATTGTTTGATTTGGCCTAAATTAAAATATTGAGTAAAATGAAAACTAGTAGTGAAAAAAAAAATGTACTAACACAATAATATTTGTCTAAGATGTCAATTTAACAAATAATGACAATGAATGGATATTAATTGATATGTGAAATATAATTGATATGTCAAATAATGACAATGAACAAATAATATTAAAAGAGAGAAACAAATATTAAAGCTTTTAAAGCAATATTAATTGATATGTTTTCAGCAAACAAAACGTTGACAGCAAACAAAACGTTGACAGTTAATTGATATGTTTTCAGCAATATTAATTGATATGTTTTCAGCAATATTAAAGCTTTTAATAGAATATTCAATGAGAAACAAAACGTTGCAATTGGTGTAACAAACAAAACGTTGAGCAAATGTTTCAGCAAGCAAATGTTAAAATATTGTTAAACGTTGACAGCAAACGTTTCAGCAAGCAAACGTTTCAACAGCAAGCAAACTTTTCAGTAAGCAAAGCAAACGTTTAAGCAAGCAAACGTTTCAACTTAATAGACAAAGTTGTACTTAAAATATTAGACAATTAAATAACTCTTAGATTGTTGGAAATTTACTTCAAAACTTCGGATTAAAATCTGCAAGAAAATAAATTAAATTAAAGTTACCAGCCTCCGGGGAAGTCGCGCACGAAGCACTGCCCTAAGAGTTTGTTTGGGTCTATGTGCAGACTGAATCCGAACGCCCATAGTGGTAAAATTTTCGCTCCACCGGAATCTCGTTGCCGCACACGACGTCGAGAGAATGACCCCGACTTAGCTCCTCCCAGAGCAACAAATGAAGAACAGTATTTCAAGAGGGAAGAGAATTTGAGAGAGAGAGAAAGAGAGCTTTCGCAATGATCTTTTTTTTTTTTCTTGTCAAAGAGAGGAGGAGGAAACCTCATTATATAGGCTATTTGCCAAAGGATGGAATAATAAGGATATTAAAATAGTCTATTAAATTTTAACGTTACAAAAATTGTAGCACATGATAAAAATGTGATACATTGAATCTGGACATGATTCAAACATTCAAAAGTTATAGAATAAATAAATTGTAACGGTTGAAAATAAATGATGAGAAAATTTATTTTTTGTAATTAGTAGCAATAGCTACAACAGCATCCAGTATTTAAAAACCGGACCGGTCGGTTCAACCAGTTGATTCGTGAACCGCTAACTTTTTCGGACCGGGTCAGTGTTGATCCACTGATGAATTTGGTCTACTTAGATTAATACATTAGTTGAACCGGTGTTGAACCGATTTGACATGACTCAGTATTTTGTTCGGGTCGATCTCCCGGATCTGATTTTTAAAATACTCCAAGCACATAAAATATTTGCATATAGCATGAATCATCATCTCAAGAACACAGAGAGCTGGACCTGTAAACCTTGGTTGGAGCTTGGCAAAAATCTTAGTTGGATGACCAAATGAAGAATCTAAAGCCAGATGTCTGCCATGGATTTGAACAACTTGGTGTGTTTGGCAAGCAATTGGTTCTCTTGGAAATGGTTTCCATGGTTGGTTGGTTGCATGGGTAAAACAAAGTGATGCAACAGGAGATTGCATGGATATGCTACTTGCGTCATGTCATTTTCCATGGTTGGTTGCTCCCCTTTGCATTGCAAATAGTACACCTTCTGTTGCTCTATTCAGCACGGGATGTGATGAAAGTGAGAAGTTGTGAAATTGAGTATTGGAATAAGATTCACTTCTTTCTGGAAAGTGGTAATTATTGGAAAACTGTTTGGTAGACTTCGAAAATGGATCAGATAAGTAATGTATTAATTGAACTATTGAAACCAATGTTTTGAAAATCGGACCGAGTTCGACTCGGTGACATTAGGTTGGATCAAACCAGTCCAACTAGAGTGTTAATCCGGATTGAACCAGTCATAGAGACTTTCAAATCCTACATTAAATATATTACATAATACATAATTACATATATACTACTTAGAAGTTCTACATGTTTACCATAGTAAAATTAGTCGAGAAGCAAACATATTCAACTTTTATTGCATATAAAGTCCATAAAAAAAAATCAGAGTCAAACCGGTTTAAAATTCAACTGGATCAGACTGTTCAGTGGTCTGACCTGTCAGGTTGACCGAATTGACCAAATTTCTGAGGAAAAAAATTGGTCGATATTAAACCATTACGAAAAAGCCACTTGTTTACAAGTACAAGTTTACAAAGTATTGCCACATTGAAATGCAACAACATGAAAAACCTATGGAGAATCTCCTTCATTGAATAATGGGCTAATTAGCATTTAGAGACTGGATTTTATATCAATTTAGAGTTTAAGTTTATACATGTCCAATTGAAAAGTTTGAACCTTAAATTTTTATTTGCGTTTGCATTTTTTCCATTATATCTTTTTTTGGCTTGTGTTGGTTGCTGCTCTTGTACTCATGTTCAAGACATAATAAAAAAGAAAAAAGAAACCAAAAATAAAAAAATTTAGAGTTCAAACTTTTTAATTAAACATGTTAGAACTCAAATTCTAAGGTGGTATAAAATTCAGAATAAAGACTAATTAGCCCTAAACATTACCAATTAACATATGATCCAATTTCCTTTGCTTGTTAGGCTTTAACTCTTACAAAATGCAGCAATCATCTTTGACATCAAGCTTCTTAGTTTTGGCAGCATCCAAAGTAGCTTGTCAATACTTCAGGAAGAATGATACTCTCCTAATCTTTCTAGCACCAAAAAAAATATACACTGATGCATGTGTTCACAATTTGTAGTTGCACAAATAAAATACAAATTGATCTGGAGAAAATTGTGTCACGAGAATTTGATCAACTGGGGCTGCACTACTATTTTGTCACATGGACCATTCAACAGACCTAATCCACACGGTGGAATTAATGCTTTCATACATCACAATCAGCAGCTGAGTTGACAACTTAAACAAGACCCCAAACTTTCCAGCATTAGTTCTGTCCAGCAATGCATTACGGATCGAGAGGAAATCTCACATTAGTTAGACGTTGATTTGATGGTCCTCCATTGAAAATGGACTCCATTGAAGAGGATGAGATCTAATGTTTGTGGGGAGACTGGGTCCAATGGAGGTCCGTCACATAACCCTCGAACATACAGTCCCATCCCTCGATTCGTACCGTATTTTTCAATTCTGTCTCCCCAAAACTTATTGAGGTCAAAAATAATGCTTTTCCACAACACAAGAACCTTTGTTATACGGACACAAATACAGACAATAAGGACACTATATCAATTTCAATGTGCCATGATGTTTGGGATATCCAAATTGTGTCTGATATGCCACTGTCCAGCTAGGATAGAACACATTAATCACTTGACTTGCCATCGTCTTCGGCTACACGATCATGTCTATGAACTACTGATATAACCTCTTGACAGCAACATCCCACCTTCTTTCATAAGTTATTTTAAAATTATTTTTTTATATTTTTTTAATAAACTGTTGTTACCAATAACAATTTTTTGAACACGTCTTTTTAAATACAAAAATAAGTAAAAAAAATATATATAACAAGCAATTCCAAACCTAGTTAGTCCTGGCCAAACATAAAAGAACATGTCAAATTAATCCAACAACAATGTAAGTTTGTATTCTTAATACAAGGGTAAATTGCAAAAAATTCCTAGCTAGATCGTCACCTTTTGCATAGAAAAATCTATTAGCCAAAATTAGCAAATAAAGACCCCCGTAATATGTCACGCCCCGACTCGCCGAATCGGTCGCCATCGCCTTGACTCGATATAAATCGATCCCCACGGGTCGGGACGTGATGCCGTGCAAGTCGGAATGGACTTGCACAAGGCAAGGATGTGTAATTGGAAATTTCTTTTTGACTCGACGCGTTGAAATTAAACAGTACAGAGAGTTGAAAACATAGCATAGGAAGAAACTTAGCTTTTTATTCATAAGCTTGCAAAATATGTGCAAGGTCATTTTTGCATTACATATGTCGTTGCGGCTACATCTTTGAAATAACAAAAGAAAAATATCGACAAGCTCGCCTTGAAATAATCCTCGGCGTTCCATACATTCATGCTCCTTTATACATTTGAACAAAAGCCTTCGGTCTGAATTTGGGAATCAAAATACTTCAAAATAGGAGAGCTTCGTGCCGTCTCCCGTTCTTCAGCTCCAGCTTAGTCTCGAGCTCCCGCAGCACGCTCGTTACCTGGGGAGTTGGGGGTTAGCACACTTGCTAGTGGATGGGATGACCCCACTCGTCTAAACCGACACTGCTTATTAAGGATTCAGGCATACGAAGTGATCTTTCTATTTAGAACTATATGAGTTGCAGTTCATATCGAAGGCACATTTTAAACGATAACAACATAACCAATTTAAAGGCATTCTTACCACGGCCGTGCTCCTTTCCTGCACAAAATATACATGATACTTACCACCTGCACAAGACAATAGGTGAGCATGCAGTCTATCCTATATGCGGTCATTGGTGATATCGACACCATGAAGGACGATTACGTAGCCTTGCGACGTGCCCTCCAGTCCAGGTAGCGAGCCTAACTGGAGGTCTCGCAATGCCTCGCGCCGAAGCACGATTTCTATAATTTTCTCCTAGGCCGATTCGGTCCCAGGTCCCCGGGTACCGTCTCGAGAAAAGCTCACCTTGTGCACAAGTCGTCCTTGACCATGCGAATGTATGAACAGCTTAATATGTATGAAGTAAATTGCATAGCGTAACCATTATCAAATCACATAATCATTCCTACTGGCGCAAGGGTCCTTTCCCCCAAAATCGTACGTTCTGATTTAGTATCCCGTAGGCACCAAATTCTCCGAGGCATGATGTACCGCCACCAAGGTTTTCATAATTGTGTTTTGCATGGCATGAAATATATTATATCTCTTTCTTAGAACTTTATCTTTTCTCTACTTAGTGTGAACTTATCGATTCAGAGTTAACTTTTCTAGATTGATATATTATCCCGAGCTCTTGATCTTAGTGGCAAGCATACATCCCGTTAGCATCATCGATTTGAACGTTGAACTTTAAGAATTTAGTTGGCGGGAAGGAGTAGAAAAGAAGGGGCCGAAGAAATACCTACCTAAGGAGATTGCGCCGAGAGTAGGAGAACGCTTCGCGACGGTCAAGCGTCAGTTACACGAACTCCTGCAATGGCACGAGCATCGAATTAGAACCCTTCCTTCAATCCTTCCTTCGAAATTCCCAAAGACGCATTCAGAAATCGACGCGAAAGCACACTATCAAATCCACGCAACAATTCGTTCAGAAAGCCAAGAAAACCAATAAAACCAACGACAGACGGGTTGCGTCGCTCTCTTTAGAGTTCCTTCGCCAAGACGCCGCCTACCGCATCTAGGACTTATTCCAATAGTAGTCGATCCATTACTTGGAACGGTACTCATATTACTCGTCCAAATCGATTTTATTGATGCCGTGGTTTTTGTATACCAAACTCGTCGCCGAGTCAGACTAGCCATCTATGTTCCCGATCATGTCTGACTTGGCACGAGCCTATTACATAGTGCTTCGCCTCAACGGGAGCGGGGCACTACATAATATACCACTAAGAAAAAGTTTCATCCCGAAACTTAAGAACAAGAGTCTGACCTTCGTCGGCGAAAAGTGAAGGGTACTTCTCCCTCATCTCCGCCTCTAGCTTCCATGTCGACTCCTCGACGGAATGGTTGCGCCAGAGTACGCGAACCAAGGACATCGATCGGCTCCGCAGGATCTTTTCTTTACGGTCCAAAATTCGCACGGGCTCCTCCGAGTATGATAGATCGGCGCGTAGCTCCAACTGATCGAAACTAACCACATGACTTGGATTATGCACGTACTTTCGAAGTTGGGAGACATGGAAGACGTCGTGCACTTCGGCCAGGGTAGGAGGTAGCGCGATCCGGTAAGCAACGGTCGCCACTCTTTCGAGGATCTCGAAGGGCCCTACGAATCTCGGACTCAGCTTGCCTTTTACCCC
Organism: Iris pallida; assembly: GCA_029216955.1. Taxonomy (NCBI): domain Eukaryota; kingdom Viridiplantae; phylum Streptophyta; class Magnoliopsida; order Asparagales; family Iridaceae; genus Iris; species Iris pallida. Next base: position 2,559,976 of record JANAVB010006198.1, on the reverse strand, counting down.
GAATCGCATGACGCCCCGCATCGGCGTCACCTTCAGAAACACATGATCCCCAACCAAGAACTCTAACGGTCGTCGACGAGTATCTGCATAACTCTTTTGTCGACTCTGAGCAATGCGAAGCCTATCTCGAATCATGCGGACCTTCTCGACGGCTTGTTCGACTAGTTCTGGCCCGAGCACCTGTCGCTCCCCGACTTCGTCCCAGCAAATCGGAGATCGGCACTTCCTTCCGTAAAGCGCCTCGTAGGGAGCCATTTGGATGCTCGATTGGTAACTGTTGTTGTATGCGAACTCCGCGAGCGGCAAGTGAGTGTCCCAGCTAGTCTTCAAATCTATCATGTACAGACGTAGCATATCCTCCAGGATCTGATTCACTCTTTCTGTCTGGCCATCGGTTTACGGATGGTACGCGGAGCTAAGGTTCAACTTAGTGCCCAGCGCCGCCTGTAGACTCGTCTAGAAACGTGATAAGAATCGCCCGTCTCTGTCCGAAATGATCGTGGTCGGTACCCCGTGCAGTCTGACGATCTCGTCGAGATAAATCTGAGCTAACCGATCGATGCTCCATGATGCTTTAATAGCGATGAAATGAGCAAATTTGGTCAAACGATCGACAATGATCCAAATCGCATCATTCCCCCGCGACGTCTTCAGAAGGCCCATGATGAAATCCATAGAGATGTCGTTCCACTTCCATACTGGAATGTCGAGGTTCTGTAGCTCCCCGCCTGGTCTTTGATGCTCGGCTTTCACCCGTTGACAGGCCATACACTGCGACACAAATGTCGTCACGTCTTTCTTCATGCCGTGGCACCAAAAGGTCGTGCGCAGGTCCTTATACATTTTGGTACTCCCGGGGTGCAACGAGTACTTCGTATAATGGGCCTCCGTCAGGATCTCCTTTCTAAGTTCAGCATGGTCCGGCACGCATATCCTCCCCTTCATCCGCGTCATTCCGCCCTCGTCCACCACAAAGTCGGTCGCCTTTTCCGTCGAAATCAGCTCGCGCATTTTCTTCAGGAATGGGTCGTCCTCCTATACGGTTTTTATTTTGTTGTGCAGGCTCGACTCAAGGTGCAATTGGGCCAATCGTGCTCCACGGTAACGGATTCGGAGTTCGATACCCATCTCTGCCAAGTCTCACTGTATGTTATGGTTGATAGACAAGCACCCTACAAACATTCTACTCAGCGCGTCTGCCACAACGTTCCCCTTACCTGGCGTGAGATCGTAGTCTTTGACGAGTTCGAGCCAACGCCGCTGCCGTTAGTTCAGGTCCCGTTGAGTGAAGATGTATTTGAGGCTCTTGTGGTCCGTATAGATGCGGCAAGCTACCAACTTGTCACGCCCCGACTCGCCGAATCAGTCGCTATCGCCTTGACTCGATATAAATCGATCCCCACGGGTCGGAACGTGATGCCGTGCAAGTCGGAATGGACTTGCACAAGGCAAGGATGTGTAATTGGAAATTCTTTTTTGACTCGATGCGTTAAAATTAAACAGTGCAGAGAGTAAAAAATATAGCATAGGAAGAAACTTAGCTTTTCATTCATAAGCTTGCAAAATATGTGCAAGGTCATTTTTGCATTACATATGCCGTTGCGGCTACATCTTTGAAATAACAAAAGAAAACTATTGACAAGCTCGCCTTGAAATAATCCTCGGCGTTCCATACATTCATGTCCCTTTATACATTTGAACAAAAGCCTTCGGTCTGAATTGGGCATCAAAATACTTCAAAATAGGATAGCTTCGTGCCGTCTCCCGTTCTTCAGCTCCAGCATAGTCTCGAGCTCCCGCAGCACGCTCGTTACGTGGGGAGTTGGGGGTTAGCACACTTGCTAGTGGATGGGACGAACCCACTCGTCTAAACCGACACTGCTTATTAAGGATTCAGGCATACGAAGTGATCTTTCTATTTAGAACTATATGAGTTGCAGTTCATATCGAAGGCACATTTTAAACGATAATAACATAACCAATTTAAAGGCATTCTTACCACAGCCGTGCTCCTTTCCTGCACAAAATATACATGATACTTACCACCTGCACAAGACAATAGGTGAGCATGCAGTCTATCCTATATGCGGTCATTGGTGATATCGACACCATGAAGGACGATTATGTAGCCTTGCGACGCGCCCTCCAGTCCAGGTAGCGAGCCTAACTGGAGGTCTCGCAATGCCTCGCGCCGAAGCACGATTTTCATAATTTTCTCCTAGGCCGATTCGGTCCCAGGGCCCCGGGTACCGTCTCGAAGAAAGCTCACCTTGTGCACAAGTCGTCCTTGACCATGCGAATGTATGAACAGCTTAATATGTATGAAGTAAATTGCATAGCGTAACCATTATCAAATCACATAATCATTCCTACTGGCGCAAGGGTCCTTTCCCCCGAAACCGTACGTTCTGATTTAGTATCCCGTAGGCACCAAATTCTCCGAGGCATGATGTACCGCCACCAAGGTTTTCATAGTTATATTTTGCATGGCATGAAATATATTCTATCTCTTTCTTAGAACTTTATCTTTTCTCTACTTAGTGTGAACTTATAGATTCAGAGTTAACTTTTCTAGCTTGATATATTATCCCGAGCTCTTGATCTTAGTGGCAAGCATACATCCCGTTAGCATCATCAATTTGAACGTTGAACTTTAAGAATTTAGTTGGCAGAAAGGAGTAGAAAAGAAGGGGCCGAAGAACCACCCACCTAAGGAGATTGCGCCGAGAGTAGGAGAACGCTTCGCGACGGTCAAGCGTCAGTTACACGAACTCCTGCAATGGTACGAGCATCGAATTAGAACCCTTACTTCAATTCTTCCTTCGAAATTCCCAAAGACGCATTCAGAAATCGACGCGAAAGCACACTATCAAATCCACGCAACAATTCGTTCAGAAAGCCAAGAAAACCAATAAAACCAACGGCAGACGGGTTGCGTCGCTCTCTTTAGAGTTCCTTCGCCAAGACGCCGCCTACCGCATCTAGGACTTATTCCAACAGTAGTCGATCCATTACTTGGAACGGTACTCATATCACTCGTCCAAATCGATTTTATTGATGCCGTGGTTTTTGTATACCAAACTCGTCGCCGAGTCAGACTAGCCATCTATGTTCCCGACCATGTCTGACTTGGCACGAGCCTATTACATAGTGCTTCGCCTCAACGGGAGCGGGGCACTACATAATATATGACTTGTTCAAAATGGTCCCTACCGTCTGATAGATAGAAATGGCAGTTAATGACGTTTTTAAAAAAAATACCTAAACTATCCTTCCCCCTTCGCTATAGCACCCCCCCCTCCCCCCTCCCCGCGCTCCCTTTCCCTCCGTCGGCCAGCTCCCCGTCCCCCCTCCTCCTCCTCCCCGCGTCTTCTCCCCGCCTCCCACTACCGGAGAGAGAGAGAGGGGGGGATGGGTAAAATGGTCATCACAGTTCCAATGTAACACCAGTTAACTGAAAGGGAGTCATTTGAGCATAATTGAAACGTAATGGTTGTTCAAAACAAGAAGTCTTTAATTGCATTTATAGTAGATCTAAGAGGGAGTTTTTTGAAATTTATCCCTAAATACAATAAAACTAGTTGGATAGAATCTATCCGGATAGAGATGAATAGATTTGATATATTTTATGAATATTTTAACTATGTCTCTTGTATCATACTTTTTCATGTTCAAATTATCCTCTCTTTTTTACCAAATTCAGAGTTAATTTTAAATTTAAATTTTTACGTCATCGTATGTTAAAGTTATGACACAATTAATTTCTTTTAACAGAATAGTTCTCTCGTCCAAAAATCATCTTCATTCTGAATAATAGAGATAAAAAGAACAAAGAAAGCTTAAAAAAAGAAAAAAAGAAAAGAAACGGGACTGGTGCTGAAGTAAATGTGCAAAAGAGTAATGAATATGGGGCATCAGTAGACACTGAAAGAAGAACACACCCCCAATAATAGGATGTGACCACCATTTATATCCAAACTGGTTCGATTGTGACTATCATATCCCCTCCCCAGCCTAAGCTTACTTATTCCTTAATTAATCCTAACAAACACTAAAACTAAGTAAACAAAAAAAGAAAGAAAAATCTATATTTACTTTCTTCTACCCGAAGGGCAATTTCCGTAAATCTTCAAAACATCCAATGCCATTTTGGTCCTTCTTCACTGTGTAGCTTCATTCCAAGAGAAGCTTCGCCAGTGACAGGCACCTGAGAGATTTTAAACATTCCAAAAAAGGCCCATGAAATCTCCACTTATTTACGGCTCATGCCCCCACGAGCCACCGGTAGAAGCTCGAGAAGCCGCCATCCTCCTCTTCCAAATGCATGTGCAGGTTTCCCTCCAAATCCCAATCGCCACCGCCGCCGGAAGCGGCGGACTCGAACCGCCGGCTACGTCTCAGCGAAGAGAACGACGACGAGGCCGACGAGGCGAGCCGGTCGACGTACTCCCTCAGCCAGCTCCTGCTTCCCCCTCCTCCGGCCATCTCCGCCACCGGCGATCCTGGCGGGAGCGGAGGGGGAGACGGGGGCGGGCGCGGGGGCGGCTCCACCGCCACATCGCCGGAATTCTCCGGCCTCCGGATCCTCGCGAGGACCGCCTCCACTTCCTCCTCCACCAGGTACTCGAACGACGACCCCAGCGAGTACGTCCGCGCGTGCGCCGACGCCGCCGCCGGAGGCGGCGGCGGCTGATCGTCAGCGGAGGAGTCGGTCCTGCGGCTGACGCTGCCGATCTCGAGCCGGAAGCTCTCCGACGATCCGATCGACGCCTCCTCCGGCGGCGGCGGCGGAGGCTGAGGGGAGGCGATGGAGGAGCGGCAGAGGGGGCAGGAGAGCGTGGAGCGGAGCCACGTGTCGATGCACTGGGAGTGGAACGCGTGTCGGCACGAGGGGAGGAGGCGGAGCTCGTCGCACGGCTCGAACGGGGAGAGGCAAACCGCGCAGTCGAGCGACGACGGCGACTTGGCGCCGGCCGCGGAGGAGAGCGAGAAGAGCGGGAGCGAGTCGACGACGCTCTTCGTGTCCTCCTCCTTCTGCAGGCGATCATCGGAGGAGTCCGCAGCCGACGTCGCCGAGGAGCTCGAGCTCGACGAGGAGAGGGCGCCGATGAACGGAGCGCTCGAACGAGAGTGACGGGAGAGGAAGCGGAGGAGGAGGTGGATGGAGGCTATGGCGACGGTGGCGAAGGCGAGGATGGCGGCAATGATGAGAATGCTGGGGCTGTACGAGAAGGAGCGGTGGCGGTCGCCGCAGCCGCCGGAGGATGGGACCTCCGGCGATTCCATGGGCGGTGGAGGAAGCATTTGGTATGAATTGGTATGTATTTACTTACACTATTGCTCGCTCTCTGTTTCTTGATATATATATATATATATATATATATATATATATATATATATATATATATATATATATATATTGTTTTGTTTGATTTATATTTATTCCGATGAGATGAGATTTTGGGGTAGGAGTAATAAATTGCATGGTTACCGATGAGATCTTGTGTTTAGTTTATATCTATAGCCAGCCGGGTTACATGCTACGATGGATACAGAGATAAATAGATGCCCTTACCTTCCGGAATTTCATGTGGGCCCTTATTCTACCTCTGGGCTCTACTCTCTCTACATTTATCTTCCCAATAGTATTTTAGTGACAATCTTAGGCTGACATAACCGTACTCCATTGGATCCAGGATAGGACCTGATGTTTGCAGGAGGAGGCTACGTTCAATGGAAAGTCGTCACGTCAGCCTCACGATGATGCATGATCCTTCCGTTCGATCGATCGGTCAGTTGTTTTCCTTTCCTTCCTACTCTCTTACTTCCTAAGATATATATATATATAGAGAGAGAGAGAGAGAGGACTTTGTAAATTTATAATAATCTATTTTGAATATTGATCAATATATTGAATTTATAAATAAAAAAAAGGACAATTTATCATAACTATAAAACGATCTTGTTTATCGAACGATACTAAGATGACAAATGATACTAAAATTTTGTATGCATTTAGATGACATCGTGATATTTTACCGTAACCATGTAAGTCTTGCTTGTTTTTCTTTACCCTTTTTTTTCCTAAAAATTTATCGTTAAATGACGGTATTATCCGGAGAAAAATAGTACTTTACATAAAAACGTATTTGCGCATGAAATTTTAAATATTAGGATATTACATGTTGCAATAAGTATTTGGATATATTGTATTATCTTCTTAGACACGAGGAATCTGCAGTCTATTGGTCAGCTGAAACGTGTGCCACGTTCCAAGTGCAACAGTAGTCATCCTTAACTTTTTCATACGAGCAGTTACAAGATGAGCAAAACACTTATCCCCGAGGATAGCTTACTATACATGCCTGCTTTTAATACGCAGTATATGAAAGAAGTTCTATTTGTTCATACCCTAATCCATTCCTTTTTAATGTGTGTAATAGTGGAGGTGGTGGTGGTGGTCGAGCGATTTATCTAACCATAATTATCTCATCAATAGTTGAATTTAGACATGTATTCAAGTTATGTTTGATAAAAGGTAGGCGAAGAAGTGCATAACCAAGTTGTGCACATATACGAAAATTTGTGAAAACTTTGTCATGCCGAAACATAAATATAAGTTAGCAACACTTCTAAATGACACTTGTTCCCATCGCATTCGTCTTCAGGATGATATAATCACAAGTTTTCACTTATCAGTAAGTGAAATCTCTCGTCCATCCAACTCCTCCAACGTCCCTTACTTGGCTCATAAGGGAGATTCCAATGTGGTCACTAGATTTGCTGAAAAACTTGACATGATATATTTTTTCTCATGCAATGAGGGATTTCAATCACTACATTCATGACATTGGACAACTTGATACTGGTTAACTTGCAACACTATCACTTGTCAAAATAACCTCCATTCCTACCCAACTCCTGGCCAGGTTGGACAACGTTATGTTCAATCATAGTTTCCTCACCTTCCCTTCGATCGTCTCACATCAATATCCACCACCTGAATAGAGTTCATTATGACCACTCTTCCCTCCTCATTAATCATGCCCCCAAGTCTAAATTCCCTTCCACTTCAAAGTTCCTTAGAATGTGGACACAATATAACATGAGGACTTCCTCACATTTGATGTCTCATTCTTGGGGTCAAGCTGCATTTGGCACTCCCATGAATTCACTTTTACAAACTTCATAGGCTCAAGATTTTTCTTAAAGACTAGAATTGGAGTGTATTTGGTGATGTTCACAAAGCTACTACTTCTCTGCAAGCAACTAGAAGTCTCTAACTTGGAAAATCAACTTTTTATGTCCATTCTCTCTAGCTTATTTGATGTTTCCGCCTTATAAGATTTGCAATTTCTTTCTTTGGACACTTTTATCTTTTGATTCTCCAAACGAAAAAAGTGGGTTTAGCTTCTCAAGAAAGGAAACCACGTCTTGAAATAAAACCAGGACACAACGTGAAAATAAGATGGCCCATGGAGTAGTGGTACAAACCGAAACACCTACCATCGATCACAGGGGAACAACTGATGGAACTCCAACAAAAAGATGGAGGAACTTGAGCTATATGATGCAACCCGAGTAAATATTAATTAATTAATTACCTAACTAGATTAATAACTAAAGGTTAACATTAATTATACAAACTATTAATATTTTTATCAATTAAAAATATAATAATATTAATAATTTTATCAGTTAATTATAATAATTAAAGAACAATACTTAAAATTATTGGTTATACTTTTTAATAGTTAAGTGTCATAATTTAATTTTACGTAGCATCATTAGCTACCATTACGTAACAATATTAATTACTTAACTACTTATTTATGAATATAAGTTAGTACTAACTTATTACATAATACTATTTATTTTCCATCAACAATATTAGTTTAATTATCTTAGTTATCTAATAGTGGTTAGTTACTTAAAAGTATCTTAATTAATAAGTTATTAATATAACACAATCGATTAAAAATATATATTAATCATTTCAAATAATTACTATTAGCTACTATAAAAAATGGAAAAGAATAAATACAAGTTCAAGACCACATCCTCACGCTAAAAGTAAATGTCAAAATTGACAAAGCTAGGGCTGATTTCTACTTGGTTCAAATCAAATATTGGAGGGGGGAAATCCCCTCCACCTTTCCACTATCGAACTATTGCTCACTCGGGACTTATGCCTCCATATATACTAGTCACTTGAGCTAAGGTCATTAGCATATATATATATAGAGGCACACACACACGGTTGGAATGGGGGCCGTCAGTGGGGAGACTAGGATTTGAATCCTCCTTTGGACATCGACTGGATGACTTTACCACAGACGTTCAACCACTAGAATGAATATATATATATATATATATATATATATATATATATATATATATATATATATATATATATATATATATATATTGTTGGTGTTTTTGCCTTTGGACTAGAAAAGATAGTCCCACATCGGCTACACCAAATGGTGAGTATCTCAATATAATGCATTGCTTGTGTTGAGGTGTGCACATGAGGTGTAGTGGGGCACAAGTTTGTGCCATGTGGAAGTATTTTCCTAGAAGGAAAAAGGATTAAATCCAACAAGGATGCAAGTTAATTTTTGTTGTGCGGACTCGGACTCGGACGCGGACTCCAAGATGTCTCGTGCATGCACGGGAGGGTTCGGGGGGTAGGCGTGGACTGGCACACTTCTATGCTGATTGTGGGATGATCTAAAATATCAAACTCTATTTTTGAGTATTGGTATTTTAGTCCCACATCGGATAGGAGAAGAGGTGAAGTCTCAACTCCACTCTATAAATAGAGCCCCTTGGCCTCCTTTGAAAGATGCACCAAGAAGAGAGTTGAGGGAGTCTGTTAAGTCCAGGAAGCCCGTTCAAGTCTCAAATATTGACTTACGAGCGTTCCAGAAGTTCTCCTGAACTTGCTGGTTCCTGGGAGCTTATCCGTACTGCGGGTATAGCTTTGAGCGCCAGTGTTCAACACCTCAGCGAGATCCGCTCTTCTTCTTCCTTCCTCTTTCTGTTGCCTTCGAGAATCTGAGACTCAACTGTTGTTGATCATCTCTTGTTGCCTTCGAGAAACCGCTATTGCAAACGCGATTCGATTTTTTTTTAATCGTTTAGGCTACGCAATCAGCATTATTTGCATCTCTTTTTTAGGGATTGCAACTGCATTATTTGCATCTCTTTTTTAGGGATTGCAACCGCATTCTTTGCATCTCTTCTTAGGGATTGCAACTGAGTTTTTCCATCGATTGTTTGCAAATAGACTAACAATCTCAAAGCTATACGATTCGATGGAAAACACTCGTGCTTCGCTTGTCGATACCGGCTTTAACAAGTTGGAGAAATTCGACGACGAACACTTCCAGATCTGGAAGCGAAAGGTGACTCTGAACCTTCAACTCGTGGATGTTGATCACGTGTTGGATGAGGAAGAACCAATCGTTCCAGCAACAGGATCTGCTGCTGTTTTGGCCGCTGCTACGAGCAAGCAGACGAAGTGGAAAAAGGATAACAGCATATGCAGGCTGCTGATCCTGAATTCCATAGAAGACTCTCTGGCCGAGTCCTACACAAAGAGGACTTCTGCCAAAGAGATCTGGGAGTCCGTGGGGAAGCTGTATGACGACGACGAGGCCCGGTCGAAGATGTTCATGGTTGAAAAATACCACAAATGGGTCTTTGAAGACGAGAAGACCATGCTGCCCCAAGTGAAAGAGTTCCTGAAGCTGCGCCAGAAACTGGAGGACGATAGCATGCCCCTCGTCGACAAGTTCGTCGTTGGAGGGATCGTGGCAAAACTTCCTCCAGGATGGAGCAACATCTATGCAAGGATGCATAGGAAGAAGATGGAGATTAGCCTGGATAATCTCCTCAGCGAGATTCATGTTGAGGACGAGATGCGCTCTCAACAGAAGTTGGACACCCTGTCCAAGCAACTAGCAACGGCGAATCTGGTTCAAGCCACCAGAGAGAACAAAGGGAAGCAGGCGGCTTCTCACCACAAGAAGAAGGACTTCTCGAATCTGAAAGTGAAGGGTCCAGGATTCAAGCAACAGAAGTCCAAGTCCCATGTGACTTGCTTCAACTGTGGCAAGAAGGGTCACTATAAAAGTGAATGCAAGTCCAAGCCCAAAGAGCAAGGTGAGCCTAACAAGGTTTCTTTGGTTACTAATCAGGTTGCCATGATAGCACAGGTTGCAACTGTGGGGGCAGACTTGGACTGGTGGATAGACACTGGCGCGACATGTCATGTCTGTTCAGACAAGGACTGGTTCGTCTCCTATGAGCCTACTTCCGAGAAAGTCATGATGGCGAACCAGGCACAAGCTGAAGTACTGGGGATCGGGACGGTGAAGCTGAAGCTTACATCGGGGAACATTCTGACGCTTCAAGGTGTGAAGCATGTTCCTGCAATCGCAAAGAACCTGATCTCTGGGAGCCTGCTCTGTAATGCAGGCTTGAGGATGGACATCAATGCTGGCCAAATGGTGATGTCCAAGAAGGGTACTTTCTTCGGGAAAGCTTTTCAGACTGAAGGAATGTACAAAATTCAGCTTGTTGTAACCCAGCATAATAATGTCAATGCTATCACTAGTTTGAATTACTCTCTTGAGTTGTGGCATAATAGACTAGGACATGTTCATTGTAAGCGAATAAACAAAATGTCTAGTCTAGGACTTATCTCCAAGTGTGGGGGTAAGGTAGAGAAATGTGAGATATGTGCTCAGACGAAGATCACTAGGAAACCCTTCCACAGGGTCCATCGAAGCACAGATCTTCTGGAGTTGGTTCACTCAGATATCTGTGACTTCAAACAATTCTCTACAAAGGCCGGGATGAAGTATTTCATTACTTTCATCGATGACTTCTCCAAGTATGCCTTCGTCTATTTACTCAAATCTAAAGACGAAGCATTCGAGAAGTTCAAGGAGTTCAGGGCCGAGGCTGAACGGCAAACTGGACAACAACTCAAGAGGCTGAGGAGTGATCGAGGTAGGGAATATAGGTCTCATGAATTCTCATCATTCTGCAAAGAACATGGAATCATCAACGAGACGACGGCTCCGTATTCTCCACAATCCAACGGAGTAGCAGAAAGGAAGAACAGAACGTTGACAGAGATGATGAATTCTATGCTGTTGACTGCGGGTCTCCCAAAGTGCTATTGGGGAGAAGCTGCATTAACGGCCACTTTCATTCTGAACAGAGTGCCGTATGCAACTTCCGACATAACTCCTCATGAACTCTGGTTCAAAGTCAGACCCAACCTGAATGTCATTCGAGTGTGGGGGTGCCTGGCTTATATGAAGCTCCCGGATCTAAAGATTCAGAAGCTGGGGACAAGGACTACTAAGGCGATCTTCCTGGGGTATGCCGAGAAGAGTGATGCTCGGAGATTCCTTGATATCGAGTCAAATCATATCATCGAATCTCGCGATGCTGAATATTTTGAAGAAAAGTTTGCAAGGCACAAGAACATTGTTCTCGCGGACATTCCGGAGAATAATGAGGGTGCGGAGCAGACAGAGATCTTTATCGAACCAGTAGTCCAAGATGAAGTTGTTGTCGAGGAGACACCAGCTGAACCAGAACTCGCTGAGCCGTCAACTAAGCGAGCGAGGAGGCCGAAAGACTTCGGAGATGACTTCGTCACCTATCATGTGGAAGCAGATCCGCTTACCTATGATGAGGCGATGAAGACCAGAGATGCTATATTCTGGAAGGAGGCGATTGACAACGAGATTGACTCAATCACCTCCAATAACACATGGGTATTGGTCGACCTACCAGAAGGAGCAAGACCCATCGGATGCAAATGGATCTTCAAGAAGAAGATGAAAGCAGATGGAACCATTGACAAGTTCAAGGCCAGGCTAGTGGCCAAGGGGTTTGCTCAGAAGCAGGGGATCGACTACTTTGACACTTATGCTCCAGTAGCTCGGATGACAACTATCAGATTGTTAATTGCTTTAGCAGCAATACACAAGCTGGTGATACATCAGATGGATGTGAAAACGGCATTCCTTAATGGCGAGCTGACCGAAGAGATCTACATGCAACAACCAGAAGGTTTTGTCGTCAGAGGTCTGAAAGACAAAGTCTGCAAGTTGATGAAGTCTCTGTATGGTTTGAAGCAAGCTCCCAAAATGTGGCATGAGAAGTTTGACAAGGTGATAAGGTCAAATGGCTACAGGGTCGGTGAAACAGACAAGTGTGTCTATACGAAGTTTGCTGACGGAAGAGGAGTAATCGTTTGTCTATACGTGGACGACATGCTAATCCTAGGTACGGATTTAAGCTGCGTCACAGAGACAAAGAAATTCCTCTCGACCAAGTTCAGTATGAAGGACTTGGGGGATGCCGACGTAATCTTGGGGCTCAAGATCATCCGGACAGGCACTGGAATAGCGCTGTCACAGTCTCATTACATTGAGAAGATGCTCTCTCGCTACGGGTATCAAGATCTTCCTATTATTGATACACCGTACAGGAGTGATCTGAAACTGGAGCCAAATTCGAAGGAGAGCGTCAGGCAGTTGGAGTACGCTAGCGTCATCGGAAGTTTGATGTACGCTACTACTGCCACAAGGCCTGACATAGCCTTTGCAGTGGGAATGTTGAGTCGATTTACGAGCAATCCAGGCGTAAAGCATTGGAAAGCTGTGAAGCGTGTTATGAGATATCTCAAGAAGACTCAGACATATGCACTATACTACAGCGGAGATCCGTCAGTAGTGGAAGGCTTCAGTGATGCTAGCTGGTGTTCAGAGATGGAGAGCGAATATTCCACAGGTGGATATGTGTTCGCCATAGGTGGAGCTGCTATATCGTAGAAGTCGAAGAAGAAGACTATGTTATCTCACTCCTCCATGGAATCTGAATTCTTCGCATTGGACGCTGCAGCAGATGAAGCAGAGTGGCTTCGAGAGCTCATGTATGACCTTCCAATGGTTGGGGCTCAGATACCGACGATTCTGATATACTGTGACAACCAGGCGGCAGCAGCAGTGGCATCAAATAAACTCTTCAACGGGAAGAAGAGGACTGTGCGGTTGAAGCACAGAGCAGTGAACGATCTCATAAAAAGGGGCGTCATTGCAGTGATCGATGTTCGGAGTCAGGAAAACCTGGCGGATCCGTTCACGAAGGGTCTCAAGCGTCAGCTGGTCGAGGACACAGCAAGGAAGATGGGCTTGAAGGCATTCTAATATTGTGTCATTATAATCCTATCAATAAATTTTATGTTATTGGTTCAAAGAGAAATCTACCAGATATCTAATTTTTTGATTCAAGGGAGGACTATTGACTGGAAAAATATTAGTTAACAGTGGGCACTTGTTCTGCGGAACATGTAAAGGTTTCAGACCCAGAACTACTGTTGTCTACTATGAATTTTCTACGGAAAATTGATCCTGTGAGAAGGATGGCATAATGCCTTAATGAGTTCTCAGACTGAGTGAAGGTCTGTTATGCTTTACAGGAAGCATGGTGGCGCAACAACCACAAAGGAGTGTTACAACTCCATGCTACAGTGGGGTGACTCCACCATGAGGTTCCCAGGTAGGGGTAATGCCTCGGCTTTGTTAGCCAAGTTACAGGCGGCGTAGCACCGCATATAGGCAGGTAGCCTAATGTTGCATAATCGTAATAAAGAGATGTAGGCAGCACTACAAAGAGGCCGGTGTCCTCATGTTACAGTGGCATGACACCACGATGAGGTACCCAGGTAGGGGTAAAGCCTCGGCTTTGCAAGCCATGTCATAGTGGCGTAACACCACAAGGGAGCGCAAGGCTTCATGCTGGGTAGTTTGGCACTACAAAGAGGCTTGAGACCTCATGCTACAGTAGTATGACACTACGATGAGGTTCCCAGGTAGGGGTAATGCCTTGGCTTTGTCAGCCATGTCATAGCGGCGTAGCACCGCAAAGAAGCGCAATGCTTCATGCCAATGACTCTTTATATAGAACTCACCTATAGTGTATGGACAGAGATATCAGGCCGTCTCTTGAGGGTAAACTTGTAGACGCCCAAAAATTATACACTGAAACCAGGCTGGCACAAGGCCTTCAATGTGCAGCCAGAAGCACAGTTGATGTCACTATGTGAGTAGGAAGAATTGCAGTTATGGTACAGAATTCAAGGCTTAGTCCATTCTTGTATCATGCTGTTATTTAACCTATGCGGGAAGATTCAAGTCGTAGCGACATCTCTCCTAATGCATGATGGACAATCACTGTGGGGAACGCTCAACCCATATATTGAGATATGTGGGGGATTGTTGGTGTTTTTGCCTTTGGACTAGAAAAGATAGTCCCACATCGGCTACACCAAATGGTGAGTATCTCAATATAATGTATTGCTTGTGTTGAGGTGTGCACATGAGGTGTAGTGGGGCACAAGTTTGTGCCATGTGGAAGTATTTTCCTAGAAGGAAAAAGGATTAAATCCAACAAGGATGCAAGTTAATTTTTGTTGTGCGGACTCGGACTCGGACGCGGACTCCAAGATGTCTCGTGCATGCACGGGAGGGTTCGGGGGGTAGGCGTGGACTGGCACACTTCTATGCTGATTGTGGGATGATCTAAAATATCAAACTCTATTTTTGAGTATTGGTATTTTAGTCCCACATCGGATAGGAGAAGAGGTGAAGTCTCAACTCCACTCTATAAATAGAGCCCCTTGGCCTCCTTTGAAAGATGCACCAAGAAGAGAGTTGAGGGAGTCTGTTAAGTCCAGGAAGCCCGTTCAAGTCTCAAATATTGACTTACGAGCGTTCCAGAAGTTCTCCTGAACTTGCTGGTTCCTGGGAGCTTATCCGTACTGCGGGTATAGCTTTGAGCGCCAGTGTTCAACACCTCAGCGAGATCCGCTCTTCTTCTTCCTTCCTCTTTCTGTTGCCTTCGAGAATCTGAGACTCAACTGTTGTTGATCATCTCTTGTTGCCTTCGAGAAACCGCTATTGCAAACGCGATTCGATTTTTTTTTAATCGTTTAGGCTACGCAATCAGCATTATTTGCATCTCTTTTTTAGGGATTGCAACTGCATTATTTGCATCTCTTTTTTAGGGATTGCAACCGCATTCTTTGCATCTCTTCTTAGGGATTGCAACTGAGTTTTTCCATCGATTGTTTGCAAATAGACTAACATATATATATATATATATATATATATATATATATATATATATATATATATATATATATATATATATATATATATATATATATATATATATATATACTGGATGACTTTACCACAGACGTTCAACCACTAGAATGGATATATATATATATATATATATATATATATATATATATATATATATATATATATATATATATATATATATATACAATTTTTTTTTTCTTTTGAGATCTCCGACGATTTGCACGGCACTTTGTAATATAATATATATATATATATATATATATATATATATATATATATATATATATATATATATATATATATATATATATATATATATGATACAGTTTTTTTCTTTTGAGATCTTCAACGATTCGCACGGCACTTTGTAAATACACTACTTCTTCCTATGTTTCATGATTATTACAGGGACTATCCTTATTTTGAAAATAATTACACGAACTATCCAATATACTTTATATTTTTGAAATAGGGATAGAGATAGTGTTATAACTTTCTGTAGAAAATATAAAATATATGGGTGGTCCATGTAATTAGTTTCAAAATAGAGATAATTAATATAATAAATGTAAAACATGAAAATAGTTAATGTAAATTGCCATATATATAATGTTGTTATAGCGTAGGATAGTGGCTAGTTAATTATGGATTAGTGGATTTTTTTAATTATAGATTAGTGGAAGTTGATGTTTATTTCGAGATGTATACTTAATTTCAATATCTAACAGTCTAACTAGCTTGGAGAGCCTTAAATAAAGACATTTTCAAATGGATTTGTGCCCAATCCCGTAACATATAATTCGTGCATGATGGGTCATAAATGTTGAGCGCCAGTTGTCTTGAGCACACACCCTCTCTTAATTTTCTCCGCACTTATCTTCCACTTCAGTCAATGCAGTGGTTGATGAGTGCAACAAAATTAATATGTCACTCACTTTGTCTTTGCTCAATATATCATGGTTTTTAATTATATTCTTGTGAATTATGATTTTGAATACTAGACCCTTTAATTTATGGCACTTCTAATGCTAACTTAGGGTGAATTATTTTATTTTATTTTAAAATAAGTGTGCATTAATTTGAATAAGAAAAGCATTTAGTATTTTTCTTTTTCTTTTTTCCTCAAAACAAGTCTGTTAATATATACGAGATGAATATTATCATAGATGAAATTTTAGTTGATTTCAGTTGAAAAGTTGTCAAAATGTATTAACGAGTGTGAACATTGCAAACAAGACCAGCCTAGAGGGTTGGGTTGTCCTAACCGGTGTTAATTTTAGTTGCTCCTTAATCTAGCATCTTGTGAGACACTTCCTTATGACTTGGAGGGTCATCCGCAATTCCGATCGTTTGCATGTCACGCTGGATCTAGTGTTTCAACACAAAAAGTCCAAAAGACTAAAACTTTTGTATTAATAAAAAGAGAAGAGTACAAGATGAATCATTAATTAGACATTTCGAGTACAATAGATCTGGGGATTGGAACGATGGCACTACAAGAAAAAAGGCTTTTTTGACACATTTTCTCCGTCAAGAAATTGGTATCTTGACGGTTGCGGATCCGTCAAGTAGGCTGGAATCAAGAAAAGATCCCCCTTTCTTGACGGTCGCTGGCATGACTTTTCTTGACAGTTTTTGGTCGTCATATGAAGTTGTTTTTTTGACCATTTTTAGCCGTCAAGATAGCAGTTTTTAGAAACCGTCAATATAGTTGAAAATTTTTCATGACTCCGGCCTAGATGACGGCTATTAGCCGTCAAGAAAACTCCTTCTGCTGCAGGATTGAATTAATTGTTGACATTTTATAACCGTCAAGAGAAGCTAAAGCCAAAATTCCATTTATAATTCTATATTATGAATCGAAGACACACATAATATTAATAATCCAGAAGATTCAATACCAAAATAAGTCATATTGGTGACAACATTAGCGACTCCGGCTAAATACGTCGCTATTTTTTTAGTATTTAGCGATGTCTCAAAGTGACGTTGATGAACGTCGTATTCAGCAACGTTTAGCGACTGATAGCGACTAGCATTACGGTTTGGAAAGAACAAGCCACGATTTAGTCGCAGAATGTCGCTGATTGATTTTATTTAGCGACGTTTTGTGACTCTTACTCCAGTACGTCGCAAGTTTATTAGTTAACAGCGACGTTTAGCGACGTCGTTATAAGACGTCGCTAAAATCTTTCATATAGGGTGCTGGGAACCGATCGAATTCATTTTCTTTCTACCAAATTTTTGATCTTCCGCGTGTCTCGATCCCCTAATCTCTCCCCCCCCCTCTCATCTTCTGTGACCCCTCTCTGCGGCGACCCCCTCCCCTCGGTGACCCCCCTCCATCGGCGACCCCCGTCCCTTCGTCGCACCTCCACCGTCGAGTCCCCTCGTCAACGCCGACCTGACCAGTCTCCTCCGTCGCTGCTCCATCCCCGACGACCCTGACTCGACTCCGACCAAGGCAGGTAAACCCTAACCCTAGCTCCCTCCTCCTGACATGCTGACACAGATACGACACGCACACACGCTGACACGACACACACATACGCTGACACAATATGCACACACGCTGATACGATACTGATATGACACGCTGACATGACACACACATGTTGACACAACACGCTGTTTAGTGTGTCATACTCACATACATGTGAGTATGTGACAGTTTGGAGAGGAGGGGACTGTCAAACAATAGTTTTATGTGGCAACCCCATTATGAGAACACATAAGTGGCTATGGGATAATGTGCATCCTAGTGAGTGAGTGTTAGAGTGAGGTATCCTTTGAGTGAACTTGAGTGTCTAGGAGGTGAGTATCCTGTGACAGGTTAGAACATGAGGTATCCTAAGAAGTATATACTATATAGAGTATCCTAGTACCTAGAGTGTATATATAGAGTATCCTATTACCTAGAGTGTATAGAGTATCCTAGTACCTATAGAGTATCCTCTAGAGTGTATAGAGTATCCTAAGATATTGGGGATTACCTACTCTGAGAACCTTGCTAAGAAGTATCCTAGTACCTACAGTGTATAGAGTATCCAAGAAGTGTAGGTATGATTGGTACAGTGTTTTGAGGACTTCTATAGAAATTAAATTTACTTATGCCAAGCCTTTTGAGCCTATCAGAGTTTTAGATTTTTTTCGAAAATCTAGTATAACGCTGATTGCCTCAAAATGCTTGCATAAGTAAGAGTGTATAGAGTGAGTATACTAGTAGTATATCGTAGTATCCTAGAGTTTATAGAGTGAGCTTTCCTACTTCCTTGTGCCGACTATTCCGTATCATAGGATATCTATCTCAACCTCACCCTAGAGAAGTGTGGAAATATTAATATTAACCAAGGTTCACAGTATCGGTTTCGGTATCGATATCGTTATCGGTATCATTTACGATTCATATCATGAATCGCATAGCTTCCGCTAGCAGAGCACAATGTAGAGCCAAATGTTAAGCAGAGCTTCATATTCAAAATATTAGAAGTAAAAAGTTTTTGATTGGTGGTGGGATGAGCAAGGATTCTGACTTGTCCCACCACCAATCGAAAATATTTTACTTCTAATATTTTGAAATATGCAAGTATAACCATAGACGTGGATCACGTCCGAGCAGTGGACTGCCATGAAGGCTAGATTCGATGCTCCTAGGTACAAGGAACGGTCGGAGAAGGCGAAGGTGGCTAGGACGAGGGCAGGGAAGTGGTGTGGTGGCTCGATTCCCATGACAAAATATTTTCGTCGCCTGGTATGTATTTTACTGTAATATATTATTTTAATAAAAGTAGTAATAAAATGTTTAATTTCAATGACAAATATTTTATTATAACTGATAAAGAAAGGTGTGAACCCCAACATGGTGACGATCTTTCTGGCTACCCATCGAAAGGACGGAAAGCTCATCGATGATCGGGCTACGCAGAGCTATGTAAGTATTACTTTACGTGTCACTAACTTTATTATAACTTAAGAAATATGCAAATACATCCATAGACATGGAACAACTAGGTTGGTAGTAAATATTATGCTTATCGAGATACGTACTTTTCTAGGATGAGTATCTTAGGCTAGAGCGTGAGCTTACTAGTGCATCTGTGGAGGAAGGGGCTGGTAATTCCTCGCAACCCCCTCCGGCTCGGACGATGGACGAGCTCTGGATGACCGTCGTTGGTGGTCTTCAGAGGAGTACTACGGTACGGGATCCTACGGCGCCTTTGTGGCGACGCAGTCATCCAGAGCCTCCTCTGCCAGTGTATATTCCCCAAAGCCCTCAGAGGAGTCAATCCGAGTGGGGGAACTCTGTCGCCAGCTTACTGAGCTGCGTGACGAATTGTTGTGGAGGATGGAGGAGCAGCCCAAGTCTCAGCCGCAGACGGACGATGTGGCCCTCACCGCACGATTTGATATGCTCGAGCACACCATTAGGGAGACGGGCGAGAGGACGGATCGTGCCATTCAGGCGGTACAGGAGAGGACGGATCTTGCCGTTTATGCGTTGCACGGGACGCATGCGGACATTGGCGAGCAGGTTTCGAGGCTGGCGGCTGTTATGGATTCTACCAACTCCAGACTGCTTACCATGGAGCGGACACTTCCTGGTCGTGCTTCGACATCCACACCAACTGCAGCGGCTCCACTGCCTCCTCTTCCTCTTACTGATGGGTCGTCACCGGTGATGCCGACCCCAGAGCAGTATAGGTTCCTGGTGTCCCAGGTGTAGGCACTACCTACTCCTCCTCCTCCTTCTCATCCTGACCAGGCGTAGTCCTTTATTGGACTTGTTTTCATTTGTTGTGTTGGTGACCCCTTGTTGGGTCTTTATGTATTTGTTGGTGACCCATTTTTGGGTCTTTATGTATTTATTTTATCCCGAATATGACTTTTTGTATTATGTTATGTTGAATATTATTGGACACTTTTTATAGCCGTCTGGTAGTGGATTTGTATCCACCCGACTATTTCTTGTCTTTCTGATCATTTGATTCTATTTATTTGACTATTGGTAGTGCATTATTATTATTTGTCTCTATATTGGTTTACCGGTGTTGAGTGTTCCATCGAAGGGGTCGACGAACCCAGAAAATTTTACGGAATGTTGCTCCGGGTCTATTATTTACAAACTGAAACTCTAAATGCAGGTACAATATTTTTAATGTAACTGTTATTTATGTGAAATGCATACTGCATTCTGTTTTTTATTTTTTTGGAATTAGCAAGGTTTACCGACGCTTAGCGACGGTCAGTGACGCATACATATGTCGCTAGAACGTCGCAAAGCTGAGAATGAAAACGTCGCTAATCGTCGCAGATATGTTGACGTGGCAAATTGTACAGGTCAGCAAATCTAGTATCCGAACGTCGGTATTCAAGCATCGTAACATCGCAAAATGTCGCAAAAATGATGACACGACAACCAAAAAATTGTCAGATATAGAGTCGAAAAATGTCGCTAATCTCTGACTGTAACGTCGCTAAAACCTGAATGGACAGTGATAATCAGCAACAAAATATTACGTCGCTAATTAGCAGCATTTTTATCGGTAAACGTCGCTAAAACTAGCAAAGTCGAGCGTCGCCGAATGACGTCGCTATAGCAACGTTTTACAATTTAGAGACCATGACTAACGCGACATGCCCGAAACGTCGCTAAAAACGTCACTGTCAGAACTTAACGACATTTTTTTGTTGTTTAGCGATGTTGTTAGGCGTCTCTAATATGAGATATTTTGGTAGTGATTTAATACATCAAATAACTACAAAATCCAATTTTTACATTAACAAATTGTATATTGTCGATACACCACAAACTTCTGACACACGTCCAACTACAAACATCCGACCCTTGTCTAACCACAAACATATCCAACCAATGTATATAGTTTCCATACATCTTAAACATTAAATACTGAAGATTATACAAATAAAACCGAAATAAGTAGCAAACTCGGCCGGAGCACATCCCTCCCATATTCATAGCACCTTCATTTCTATGTAGTTTCTGAGAGAAAAAGAGCACAACATAACAAGTTATTGATCTTGTTGACCAACAAAAAAAATAAGAAAACAATATCTTAAAGAAAATAAGAAGACTAAAGTAACTCAACTAAACTATCAAAATGAAACGACAACATAACAAGTTTTAAATAACATATTATCCTGAGGGTATTCTCATAAGAATATGTGAAACGAAGTGCTATTTTGTAGAATGACACGTATCTATAGGGTCTTCAATAAACTCTGGGTTTAAAGAAAGAACAAAAATTAAATTGTACACTTCAAAATGCATCCACAAAAATCCTCCTATACCAATTACTTGTCAAATTCTGAAGCATGAGCACAAAAAGACATCACTATTCAAGTAATTCATTCCAACCCCAAGTAGAACAATCCTCTCGCTAATGGATAGACCAAATACTAGCTTAATTAGCTGAGCCTAATGTGAATTTACTCAAGAATTAACATATGCCAAAAAGTATTTGTTATAACTTCTTAGAAATGCCATTGAACATTCTTGTAGGCGTACTCAACCCATCTAAAGTAGCTTCACAGATATGAATCTCGACAAGAAGTAAAATATCAGTCAGTTCACCTAGCTTCCTTGGTAAAAATGGACGATCTATCGAAATTCCTGTAATATACAGCAAAAGAGCAGTCAACAGATATAAAGCAAAAGAAGCTGAAGTTAAAACTGTCAAGAATCTACATGAGGCAACAGAACTGGTGTTGAGAATGTATCATACATGAGAGGCATTCGAAAAAAATAGTACGCGACACCCTAAAATTGGCGCCTCTCCATATCAGGTTGTATAAAATTTGGTCTCTGTCCAATATATGTTGATGAATTTTCTTATACAACAAATAATAGCAAATTGGATTATATTATGGTAATCTAGAACACATTGGATAGTTAAGAGAAAGTTCTCGTGCAGTGGGACAAAAAGTATTAATCAGCTAACCAAAAATAGGATAATGTTAAGCTGTAAACCTATAGTATCATTCATAATCAAAGGCCATGATCCCATCCTAAAGGAACCGTGCCCAAAATTTAGAAGAAGCTAAAGAAGACTACCCATTGAGTTCTCAAAACTTGTACCTAATGATCGATAAGAAGATCACTTGGCATGAAAGTCATATCATAAACCTTGTATTGCATCAGTCGCATATAGTTTACATAAATCATTGAAACCAAAATCGAGTACCAACAATGCAGATACTTAAACTTCCTGATATATCATTGACAGGAAGCAAAAATTATACTGCTTATCTGCATCTATGAAATGAACACTATATTCAGAATTGTTCCTAAACTATGTTCAAGAATAAATTTCTTAAACATGCTCAATTTTACCTGCCAACCACAATAGAATAATCGCCACGGATAGTCCCGAGGGCAGACTCAGCATGGTTAGTTGACGGTTTTAGATGATCCGTCAAGAGGAATTCATCTTGCACAGCTGCAGAGGCTGCCTTCTGAAATAAAAAAGCAAAACTAGTAAGTGTTGCACCAAATTTCATGATTCAAAAGTTCCAGATGTACACTCACTAACCTTCAACATTGTATCTCGACACAAAGGTATTTCTACATCCGTGTCCAATATCGACTCGTATAAAACACGAGCGTATCTGCACCTAGAATGAACTACCCAACAGTACCAAAAACACGAATACGACTAGGCAACAAGATACTAAAAATGAGATAAACTAAGTCTCAGATTTGGATCATACATCATTTGTCGTACTTGTGTGTGCCTCCACACGTATCGAATACGTATTGACACGGGGCCAGTGTACCCGACATAGTCTGCAACGTCTTGGTTCATTTGGTCAACGACCATTACCAAGAGTATCAGAGTGCTCAAAAATAATCCCAAGCCAACAAGGAATAAAATGTCTAGCATGCTAATATTATCCAACGACATATTACTAAACCCAAGCAACATACTAAGAACATATCCAACATCACGTTATCCCAAGGGAAAAATCCTAACAGTAAAGAATACTCCCCACAACAAGTGATTTAGGAAGAGAAAATAAACAACATACTATGAAGCTATCACAGGAACAACCCAACATATACGCAAGCCTCCAAACCAACATATATACCAACAGAACCACATTACCCATAGTATAAGAACATAGGAAAGTGGACAACCAAACCATAACTACATAACAACCCAATAACCAACAGTATATAAAAATAACCCAACATAGCATGTGAATACCAACCAACAATATGTTAATTTAAATACCAACCCAGCATATGTGAATTTCTTCACCCAACAGTAATACAAAACCTGACAGCAATATAGGAAGAAACCCATCCAGCAAGTAGAATCCGTGATCTAGAAATCACTAAGATTCTCAAACCAAGACAATCAAAGGATCGTCACACAACATTGAATCCGATAGGCATCAAAAATTCGACAACCCTATTTAGGTAGGGAAATCGAGACCCAAATATCATCATCTGATCGAGACCTAAATATCATCATCGACAGATATAAAATCGAAACAGAAACAGAGATTCCAACCAAGAGTTTCAGAAATTATACCCAAATTAGTGTCGGAATTCGAAGGGATGCCTCAGATTCGGCCGTAAACGTACGTCCAACGTATACATGGACTCGGGAATGCGTCCTCGACACGTTGTCACCAATATAGGAGCACGCCTTGGAGTCGTCGCAGCATCTCGGGTACGGGTCACGGTCACAGCATCTCGGAAGGGGCCAGTTGGTCAGGGAACAACGACCACAGGAAAGGGGAGAGCCAGGGTTAGGGTTTTCTTCAAGGGAAAAAAGGGTCGACTGCTCCGAGAGGGAGAAAAAGGGAGGAGGGTCGAGCGGGAAGCTCGAGGGAAGGTGGGAGTGAGCTAGGAAGGAGAGAGGCGGCTGGATCTCGGGGTCGACTATGGGTGGCCGGCGATGAAGGAGGCCGGCTAGGGCACATGGGGCACAGGGGTGGCGAGTAAGGGGAGCTCGAGGTAGGCGGCTGACGTAGAAGGGAGACTCGGGAAGGTCCGATGGCCGGATCGTCGGAGGCAGGTGGAGGCTCGACCACGGGGAGGCCGCGGAGGAGCTCGGGAAAGAGACAGGGAGCGGTCGGCGGTCGTAGATGGCCGGAGTGCACGGAGAGGCCTCGGAGGAGCTCGAGAAAGAGATAGGGGAGTGGTCGACGGAGCGGCTACGGTGGAGGGGAGGCGGAAAGGAGTCGCAAGAGAAGAGGGGTTTTAATAAAGAAATGAGGAAGAAATGAAGAGGATTCTCTGAGAGAGAGTTTTATGAGAGATCGAGAGACTGGTTCATGTGTTCCTTGATTAAAAGAACAACCATCCGTCAACAAATATAAAATTTTTGAAAAAATTACTATAATGGCAGCTGAAAATATTATGCCTATTTTTTTGCACATACATCAGATGACGGTTATCACCAAGCCGTCAATTTATAAAATGATATTTCTTGACGAATCATGTAAAACCGTCAACTATTATGCTGTAAAATTGCTAAACTAACATAAAATTTGGCATTTCTTGACGTAAGCCTAAAACCGTCAAGATAACCACTATTGTTGACGGTTTTCGATGTCCGTCCGCTTATAAACCTTCAAGAATCGCCAATTCTCTTATAGTGTGGAAGTTAAGCCTACTTCGACTTCTTTACTTCGTTGACGATTCGATAGATTGATTAAACTTGTTCACAGACGAACTTTTGACAATAAATAATATTGTATCATTGAAAGATCTATCTGGAAGTTCTTACAAGCATACGAAGCCTCTCTGTCTATCTGTGTCTGTGTGTATATATCTATCGGGCGAGGAAGACATTATCCTTTATTTATAGTTTTTTTTCACTGGAATAGCTATGCGCTTATAGACAGAAAATATAATGTTTCCGGCCTCAGAGGCGCATGGAAATAGATAGGCGCATATATATATAAACGTCTGGGGTTAGTGGGGAGTAAAAGTGTTCAAGAATCACGTACATCTCTCCATGTGGCTTTGCGACATGCTGTACGAAACGCTGCTATGTCAGCACGTAATCTCTTCACTGTGGATTGGCCATGCGTCAAAATAACTTTAGATGCATAGCACTTAACTGCTTACTTCAAGTAAATTTACAATATCTTCGAAGTAGTCGCATAAAACTGCTCTTGTACAGTCGTAGAAGTAATAATGATAGTGACGTAAGCACTGACATCTTCCTCGAAATCTGTGTACTGCACACTATCCAAGGTTCATCATTTCTTTATTTGAGATAAGATAAGTCATCCGTAGAAATAGATTATGCGTCCTTTTGATCCCTCCTTAAACTATGCGTCTTCTTGACTAGCATTCTCAGTATTCAAAAACTCATAGGCTCCAGGAACTGCTTCAATCTTGAACCTTAGGTTTTAGGCGCATAGAGTCTCTGCATCCCTCTTTTCTATTTTTCATGCTTCTACACCTAGGAGTTGTCCTAAACAGAGAAGAATTATCCAAATTCGAAATCTTGTCGAACTTATCCCTGAACCGACCTGATTGCAAAAGCTTTAGTTGAGTAGGATACAACATTGTAGTCAAGATTGATGACCTTATTTTATTTTCATAAAAACGTAGCTGCCCTTCCACTTAAAATCATTTACAATCTACTTTTATTTTTTTTTAATGTCCTACTTATCATTCAATCTTGTGTATATTAAATTAGACCCGTATTTGATATTTGTTGGAAACAAAATACGAAAACCATTCCCCCAAATTGATAGATTTGGTGATGATCAAAGAAAATACACAAATAAAATTAGCCAAAATCACAAAAATTACAATGCAAACAAAAAGACTTTTTATGTAGAAAATTCAGATGAAAAAACTATGGGACGATCGGAACTCAATCCAAAAAAGCCTCCACTAATAGAATAAAAAGATACGCCAACTCCTTACAAACTTCTCTCCTGATCCATAGGGATTACTGCAACACTTCAATAGTTTGAAATAGATTACAATGAGCAGGAAAAAAAAATCAAAGGCAAAATGATGAGGAAGAACCAATGAAGAACGTCTCGAAACAATCTGTCCTCGAAACAATTTTCAGAAATCTGAATCTCTCTATTCCCCTCTTAGAAAGTTGCAAGCGCTCACCTTTTTAATATTGAGATAATGAGTTAGGGTAAGAAAACACATATTTATAACGCCAAATTTCTGAACAAATTTGTGTTTGCGAAAAACAAAAGAGGTTTGATTTCTACAAACTGAGAAAGAGTACAAAAAGTACAATTAATTTTTGGAAAAGTACAACTATAGGAATCTGATCAGAAGACGATCACTTTATCCCTTGGACGATGTGATATCGAAGACACGAACCTCTAGAGGATGCAACAACACTTTAGCAGGAGATTATGATCATTCTTGATCTTTTGAGACTGATTTGAAACTCTATTTATAGAGTTCTTTGAAATAACTGTTTAGTAGTTATTCTGGGTTGCGCGTACTTCAGGTTGCGTGCCTGTTCACTTTTGCGAGCGGTTACACCAACTGCTGTGGACGTGTGGCATCGTTTGAGTAAGATGTGCGTGATCATGGGCAGTATAGTGGGCACGTTCTGCGAAGTTAGTGGCTTGCGTGCCACTTCACCCTGTTCTGGATACTGTTTGATCACCTTGTGTGAGCTTCATCAGATTATGCGGGGGCACAATGTAGCAACTTACGTGAGCGGTTACACTAACTGCTGTGGACGCGTGGCCTCATTTGAGCAAGATGCGCACGATCGTGAGCAATGTAGTGGGCATGTTCAACGAAGTTGGTGGCATGCGCGACACATCATCCTGCTCTGGACGATCACATTGCGCAAGCTTTATCAGGTTGCACGGGGGCGTAATGTAGCAACTTGAGCCTGAGTTCAACCTCGTGTACCCTGACACGTTGTGCAAACTGCTAGCTGACCAAATCTTCACGAGCACCGTGTTGCGCAGGGTTTAAACGAATTTTCCTTAATATACGTGTTGTCAGTTGTCAGGCAATAATGATGCCATTACAGCTTCTCGAGGAGATGCGTCACGTGGCTCTCGCGCAACCTGAGGTTGGCGCAACCTGAGATGGACGCAACCTGATATGGCACAACTTGATGTAGGCGCAACTTATTGATATGATGCACTTTGATAAGATGACTTCTGGGTGAGTAGCATAGCTTAATTTTTAGCCTCTACAAGACCCCCATCAAAGTTTTTGAAACATAAAAAGACTTCAAAGTTTCGAAATACTTTGAATAAGAAATGACTGTGTCTAGGTTGCGCCAGTCAACTCAGCCCGGGTCTTCAGCAAGTTGCACTGTTCAGCCTCATTTATAAAGCTATAAATAGTCGTACCCTTTGGATTTTCATTCTTCATCATCGTTTAGGATTCCTCAAAACCCTATTTCTTCTCCTTCTTTTCGATCTTCGAGAGTTTCCTTTAACAACTGTCAATGGCCCCCAAGTGCTCTGCTGCCGAAAAGGGCAAGAACATGGCCGAGTCCTCGGAATGAAGAGATAGCCTGCCGGACGATCTCTCTACATCCCTTCGACCCAGTGTCTGGAAGAGTCCAAACTAGACAACGTGTGCTTGAGTCTTGTGTCGAACGAGCTAAGGCTTTGGAGAAGTGGATCGCAGATCTTAGCACTCAGCCTCTAGAACAAAGAGATCCTAGTTGTTATCTATCTCTTCTTCTTTTTTTTTGCATGATGTATTTTGAACATTTTGAAACATCATTAATGAAATAATTTTTGTGGTTCCATTACTTGTTGCATACCTTGTAAAAGATATAAGTAATAGAATAGGAAATATATTCAGAGGTATTGGACGTGACATATTTTTTGTGGAAAACAACAATATTTATTATATCTGCTCAGCGGTAATATGGACGTGGCAGAATATAATTCTTGAGATATCATTATTTCAAAAGACGAATTTATCAAAGGTAATATGGACGTGATAATTTATTTGATATAGAAAATAGAATTCAGACTTAATGTGGACGTGAACTTATTTTTCTATTGATGATCTTCAAGTCAGCTGGGATTAAAAAACAGGATGTCATGTCTAAAAAGATGATATATGTGATAATACAGATTTATCATAAAGATAAGATACCTTTTAAAATAGTTGGGTTTCAAAAGACAGAATTAATGATTTGGATGGACTCTACTGGGGATTTTGAGTATTTATTATTTGTGGCTTTATTTACGAGAAACTAAATAAATGATAATAAATGTAGGCCTATTCGCAAAATGAAAAGAGACGAAAAGATTGATGAATGAGTAGTCATGCCTTTTCGAGGAAAGTTCGTTTTGATTCTCGAGACAGACAATAAATGAAGATCTATTCACAAGATGAATAGAGATGAATGAACAAACATGCCTTTTTGAGGAAAGGTCGCTTCGGTTCTCGAGACAGACAATAAATGAAGACCTCTTCACGAGATAAAAGGAGATGAAAGAACGAACATACCTTTTCGAGGAAAGGTCGCTTCGGTTCCCGTGACAGATTGTTTTGACCTTTCAATCTATAAATAGTGCGAAACTTTTTGGAGAATGTTATCCACACCTATTCCTTCATTGCAAATGTCTTCCGAAGATGTACCTAAGGAGGCTGAGATCATCCCGACGATCGAAGCTGCTATCGACACTTCTTCTGACGAGCCTTCGCCGCCTATCCAGCCATAAGTGGAAGAAAGCTCGGATGTTCCTGAACAGAAGCAGGACATTCTTGCCAAACTGGTGGAACCTGGAAGCACTGCCGAAGAAGAAGCTCTGAGGAAAGCCGCGTGTGAATTGTTGGTGTCATCCAACAATAATGTATTCGATCTTCTTGTAAAATTTGTCTTCGATCAGGAGGACTCTGGTCCTCATTGATTTTATGTATTTCCTTCTGTTTGAACTATTGTCATAAAAAAGAATTTTACTTACATCCTGATTCTCTGTGTTGATATCTCTTTGTCTTCAAATATGATATTTCTTGAGAAATTTGCCATTGATAGGCATAATGGTGACTCGACCATCCATACCAGTCAATTGATAAGCTCTGTTTGAGAAAACTTTGCTTATAATGTTGGGTCCTTCCCACTTCGCTTCAAATTTGCCTTTGCTCATGTGCGTCATAGTCATAGGACGTCTGACGGTTAGAACTAGTTCTCCTTTTTGAAATGCTCGTACTTTGACTTTACGGTTGAAAGCTTTTGATAGACGGGCTTGGTATAGTTCAATATGTTGTTGAGCTAGGAGCCGTTTCTTGTCAAGCGCTTCAAGCTCCTGAAGTCGAATACGATCATTATTTTCTGTTGTGAGTTCATTGGCAATTGCAATCCTTAAGGAGGGGATTTGAATTTCCAATGGTAGGACAGCTTCGCATCCATACACCAAGGAGAAAGGTGTGCAAGCAGTTGTAGTACGTACAGTAGTACGATAAGTCCAGAGACATTCTTCAAGCTTTTCACTCTAATTTTTTTATTGGTAGAAACGAATTTCTTGAGAAGCTTGATGATAGTTTTGTTAAATGCTTCAGCCAAACCGTTCGCTGCAAGATTGTAGGCCGTGGAAGCAACATTGTTGATTCTGTTATTATCGCAAAACCAAGTAAATTTTTGACTGATGAATTGTGGTCCATTATCATGAATGATTCGTCGAGGAATACCAAATCTATATATCACATGATGTTTGATGAAGTTGATGACGCTTCTAGTCTTGACTTCAGATAAAGGTATGGCTTCCGCCCATTTCGAGAAGTAATCGTTTATAGCTAGTATAAATCGATGTCCTCTAGATGACGGTGGATTGATAG
Source organism: Iris pallida (assembly GCA_029216955.1). Lineage (NCBI taxonomy): Eukaryota > Viridiplantae > Streptophyta > Magnoliopsida > Asparagales > Iridaceae > Iris > Iris pallida. The sequence continues at coordinate 2,529,991 of JANAVB010006198.1, read as the reverse complement.
GACCAATGACATCCATACCCCAAGCTTCAAAGGGCTATGATGCAGCAGTCGGATGAAGGAACTCCAATGGTTGATAGATAAAGTCTGCATGAATTTGACAGGCTCGACATTTTCTTGCATATTCAATGGCGTCTGATATCATAATAGGCCAATAATAGCCCATACGTATGATACGATCTTGTAACTTAGGACCGGGCTGATGTGCACCACATACCCCCATCGTGGGCTTCATGTAGTATTTATTTTGCTTCATCTCCCATAAGACAGCGCAAGAGTAGACCATCAAATGTTGTTCGATAAAGGGTCTTAGAAGTATGATTATAATAAAACCTGAGTGATCGCCTACGGATTGTTGTAGCTTCTTTAGAATCTTCAGGTAAAATGTCATAAACCACGAAGTCAATGAAAGGAGCTCTCCAATCTTCACTAACGACATTGATTTCAGTTGAATTACTGAACTCAAAATTTAAGTTATTATCAATGCAAAATAACTCTCTATTAGTGACGATAATCATCTGTTGCCTTTTCACTGGGATTGCTAATACGGCTGCCAGATTAGCCAATGCATCAGCCTCCATATTGCATGCCCGACATACATGTTCAATGAAGAAACCCTTGAATGATGTAGCCAGCCTAATTACTGCTTCATGATATAGGACAAGATCTTGGTGCCGAACTTCATATGTGCCTCTAATCTGATTAACAATCAGTTTAGAATCTCCATATACTTCAAGATATTCAATATCTAATTGTTTAGCCAATTGGAGACCAATGAACAGGGCATTGTATTTAGCCACATTATTGGAACACGACTCATCTAAAGAATAAGCTCTTTGAATAGCTAACCCTTCTGGTGAGACGAGGACGATTCCAACTCCAGCGACAATGGCACCTTTTGGTCCGATTCTGGATGCACCATCAAAGAATAGACATCAGGTAAGAATTTCTTCTGAAATCATGTTGGATTTCAAAGTTTTATCTGGAATCTCGTCGTAGAGTTTAGACGTTTCGGAAATTGGATGAGCTGCCAAAAACTCAGCAAGAGCTTAATCTTTAACATACTTTTGAGGAACATAAACCATATCATATTGTGCTAACAATATAGCCCATGTTGCAAGCTTGGAATTGAGTATAATGGGCTTCTTCATCAAGACCCGGAGAGGGTTAACTCTAGAAATAACATGAATATTTTGGTCAGTGATATAATGTGTCGTCTTTTGAACAACAAACATCAAAGCTAGACATTCTTTTTCTACTGGGGTGTATCGATGTTCAGCTCCAATCATTGTACGGCTAAGATAATAGATGGCCTGTCCATGACCTTCTTTATTCTTCTGAGCTAATAAAGCACCTAATGAATGGTCCATTGCTCGAACATTCATCAGAAAAGGTATTCCTGAGACTGGAGGTACTATAACTGGAGGGTTCATCAAGTACCACTTTATGTCTTCAAATACTTGCTGACATTCTTCAGTCCAAATAAAAGATACACCTTTCTTCATGAGTTGAGTGAACGGTCTACAGCGTCCAGAGAGATTTAAGATGAATCTCCTGATATACGCAAGCCGTCCATGGAATTCTCGTAGCTCTTTTAGGTTGCGTGGAGGACGCATCTCTTGAATGGCTTTGATTTTCTCAGGGTCAACGAGTATAACTTTAGAGGTAATAATGAATCCAAGAAATTTGCCACTAGAAATTCCCAGGAATGACTTGGTGGGATTCATCTTGAGTTGATGTTGGCGTATTATATCGAATATAGTTCTCAAGTCTTGAATGTGGTCTTCCTTTAGACAACTTTTGACAGCAATATCGTCTATATAGCATTCAACCGTCTTTCGCAAATGATCATGGAAGATAGTACTCATGGCCCGCTGATAAGTTGCACCAGCATTTTTGAGACCAAACGGCATGACAGTATAGCAATAAACTCTAAGAGGAGTACGAAAAGATGTATGTTTTTCAACTTCTGGATGCATCTTAATTTGATTATATCCTGAAAATCCATCCATAAAAGACATTCGTTCAAATTTGCAAGTATTATCGATCATGACATCAGTAATTGGACGAGGAAATTCGTCCTTGGGATAAGCTTCATTAAGGTCTCTGAAGTCGATGCAGACTTGGACCTTCCCTGTTTTCTTCAAAACTGGGACAACATTAGCCACCCAGTCTGGATATTATTCTTCTCTGACGAAGTCATAGGAGATGAGCTTCTTGACTTCGGCTTCTATGGCGTCCATCATGTCAGGTCGAAATCGATGCTGTTGTTGCTTTACTGGCCTTGTATTCGGCAGAATGTTGAGTTTATAGGTAGCAATCTGGGGATCTAATCACGCCATGTCTTCATAGCTCCAAGCGAATACATCAATGTATTCCCTAATGAGCTGGATCAGTTCTTGTTTATCCGCTTCAGGAAGGCTTTTGCTGACGAATATTGATTTTGGAAAAGTTTTATCTCCAACATCGACTTGAACCAACTAATCTTCGGTAGGTGGCTCACGTTGCTCGAAGTGAAGCTCCTATTGAGTATCCATCCTTTGTGCCTAAGGATCAGATTCAGAGGCTTCGGTAAAATCTTCGTCGTCTTCCGAGAACTCGGCAGTTACCATATTGGAAGATAGAGTCACTCGATGGACGTGCTCTACACTGGTGCCTGAATCCCATGAGATAGAATCAGAAGAGTTAGATCGTTCTTCTTCATCGGATTCGGAGACTTCTGGAGTCGGAATTGGCGAAGTATAACCCAATTCCCGCTTTATTTTGTTGTAATATTGTTGTGACTTTCCTTTTGGAGCAGGGATACGAATATGAGTTCGCCTTCATTTACCACTATTGAGACCTGCTTTAAAATTATAGCCCATATTTTGAATGATATCTTTTGATTGTTGACTATAACGACGTAGTTGAAGTCTTCCGTTATCGTAATTTTCTTCTTCACTATCGGACATGATCTTTTGTTCTGTTCCTTTACTAAAAAGTATAGAAAGTTCAACTTTCTTCCTGGAAGGAACTAAGAAGAAGGAGTCCTGCATTGGTTTGAGCAATAATTCATCTTGGAGAGGTTGAACTGCTCCTTTGTAAGTGGTTTGAAGGTATCTAGAATTTCTAAATAACATCGAGTATAATAAAAAATATCAGTATACTGTAAAGGAGTTGCTATTTTATTGATTTGTACATCATCATTTACAATAAGATTCTTATCCTTAACAGAAGGCTTAGTAAGGTTGATAACCAAAAGAGGAGATGAAGGATTTTTGGCCTTAACAGAAGGCTTAGGATGGTTGATAACCAGAGGAGGAGAAGGAGAAGGTTTGTTACGACGAAAGTCGATAACAAGAGGCTCAGAAGAGGTAAGCTCTCTTTGTTCCCTTTCTACAACAGAAAGATGTTTTTTATGAGAGGAAAGATGGATAGTCAACGCCTGAGAAGAAGAGGGACGAGTAGTACGTCCTTTGACAGGTATTATGAGAACATATTTTGAAGTATTTTTCTGACCATCCTCACTATCCATCACTAATACAACCTTCATGAATTCTTTCTTGTATATCCGAGAATCAGTACAATATGCTTCAATGTCCCTAAAAGGATTTAGGTCGGCTACTTCCTTTTGGACCTCTCCATTGACGTCTATATATTTGAAGCATTGGTGTAGAGTGGATGGTACAATGTTATGCTCATGTAGAAAGGGTCTTCCCAGCAAGGCATTATAAGAGCCATGATTGTCGATCACATAGAAAGTAACCTTTGTACGAAGATTGCCTATTTGAACTTTCAGGCGGATCTTTTCCAAAGGTTCACTTCTATCAGAATTAAATCCCAGGATTGTCGTGATGGTTGTTGAAAGATTATGTACAGGAATCATTAAGGCATTTAGTAAAGTCTTTGGCATGATGCTAAGCGCAGACCCAGGGTCGATCAAGATGCGATCAACCTTCATAGTATTGACATATCCTGTGAAGTAGAGGGGTCGGTCATGACGATTATCTTCCAGCAATATATCATCTTGTGTAAAGATGATGTTGGGCATCAGCTCCATCATACTATGATAATGAAAGCAAGTTACAGGCTCCTCCTCTGGGTTCTTGAGGAGTGCTAGACAAGTATCAGCTTGTATCAAGGCTTCACTCAATGTCTCTCGAGTTTCTTTTGAGAGACGCAGTAGTTCAAAAATTGATAACCTTGCCGGGCTATTAGCCAGTTGAGCCAGTATATCAAAGTTATATGGCTTCTCGAGTCCTAGAACTGGAGTCTTATTTAATACTTTGTCAAAGCGGACAGGCTGCTTTCCTTTGTCAGTTGTCGTTGGTTTAGAAGGAGTTGGTTCCACTGGAGGTGATGAAACTAGTGGAACATTGACAGCAGGAGAAGATGATACTGGAGGAGCCTTTGGAGCTAGAGCAGGGTTCTCCTGGCCTCTGAATAGTCTCTCAGGTAAATTCTTCCAGACCTGGTACCAGTTAAAGCATCTTCCTCGGATACAGGTTTAAAGGTTACCATATTGCAACTTTTTGCCTGGGTCTTGCTTCTGGAAGGTTTCTTTTGACAAGATGAAGAGTTCGTCCAGTAACCCAAACCAACCCAATATTATTTATGTGAAAGGCATAGAGAAAGAGGTACAAGAGATCATTTTCTATGATTCAAGCCGGGAGCCTTTTGTAGATCATATCCCATCTTTGTTATTATTTCACGAGACTGTGGAATATACAGATGGAAAGCTGGTTGATATTTGGCTTCTGACTTTGACATTATGGTCTCAGAAAGGGAGAAAGAAGAAGAATATGCAGCAGAAGTGAAAGTAACAGTTAAAGATGGAGGACAATATTCACTCAATGAAGTCATGTAGCATGACTTGTATTTGGTTGCTTTCTTGGACTTTGTGGATGAAGAAGGTGTTTCAAAGTCAACCACCAAATCGGGATGGATCCACATAATCTTTCCCTTATCAGTAGACAGAGGAACAAGACCATCAGTAGACAGAGGAACAAGACCACCAAATCGGGATGGATCCACATAATCTTTCCCTTATCGCTTCGAATAATTTTCAGAGGACATCGCAGAGGATCCAGTTATGAGGGAGCCAGTACATGGAGTTGCTTCCAACCATGATCATCATCCTGCTAATGGTGGTCAGGGTAACCTTCAGGAGGATGAGCATGTCGGGGAGATAGTTCCTGAAGGGAAGGAGGCTGTTGATATACAGTCAGCACCAGTGGTTTCGTTGAGGATGAACGACAGAGAGCATCGACCATCTACAAGAAACTCATCAGATGAGTATGTGCTACTGACTGACGGAAGAGAAGCCAAAATCTTTTCAGAGGCTATGGACGATAAACATAGACAGGAGTGGATGGAGGCTATGCAGGAGGATATTAGTTTATTACAGGCCAACTCTACATATGATCTAGTACGATTGCCAAATGACAAGAAGGCTTTAAAAAATTGATAAATTTTCAGTGAAGCAGACAGATGATGCTACTCGCCCTCGATACAAAGTGATGATAGTAGTCAAAGGCTACGGTCAGAAAAAGGGCGTAAATTATGATGAGATCTTTTTGTCAGTCGTCAAACAGTCGTCTATTCGAGTGGTGCTAGCATTGGCGGCCAGTTTCGACTTGGAGGTCGATCAGATAGACGTGAAGATGGCATTCCTTTACGGTAATCTTGAGGAGGAGTTGTACATGGAGCAGCCAGATGGATTATGTGAGAATGGTAAGTCACACTTGGTCTGCCGGTTGAGGAAGAGCTTGTATGGCCTGAAACAGGCTCCGAAATAGTGGTACAGGAAGTTCAAGTCATTTATAGGAAAGCATGGTTATGCGCGGACGATGCCAGACCACTGCATATTTATGAGGTACTTTGTCGTGGATGATTTCATTATTTTACTGCTCTATGTTGATGATATGCTACTGGTGGGTCAGAATGCCACTAGGATAGCGGAGTTGAAGCGTCAACTGGGCACAACCTTCTTTATGAAGGATTTGGACGCAGGAAAGACTATTCTTGGGATAGAGATCAGCCGAGAGAGAGAGAGTCCAAGCTGCTACACTTGTCCCAAAATAAGTACATTCATCGGGTACTTTAGCATTTTGGGATGGACGGATAGAAGAAAGTGAGTAACCCCCTTGCAGCTCATTTTAAGTTCACTGAGGAGCAGTGTCCATCTACTGAGGACGAGAAGGAAGATGTAGAGCGGGTTCCATGTGCTTCAGTTGTGGAAAGTCTCATGTATGCTATGGTGTGTACGAGGCCAGACATCGCTCACACAGTTGGTACAGTTAGCAGGTATCTTTCCAATCCTGGAAGGGTACATTGGACTGCAGTCAAGTGGGTTCTACGGTACTTCGAGGGCGCTGTCGATTGAAGACTTTTCTTTGGTGGCGACGAGCCGAAGCTGGTCGGGTATACTGACGTTGATATGGCTGGAGATGTAGACAAAAGGCGATCGACTTCAGACTTTGTGATGATATCTGCTGGTGGAGCGGTATTGTGGCAGTCGCGATTGCAGAAATGTGTTGCCTTGTCGACGACAGAGGTAGAGTATATTGCGACGACGGAGGCTTGCATGGAGTTATTGTGGATGAAATTGCTGCTACAGGAAGTGGGGCTAAAGCAAGAGTAGTATACTTTGCTTTGCGATAGCCAAAGTGACATTCACCTTGTAAAGAACCAGACATTTCATAGTCGGTCCAAGCACATTGAGACTCGGTATCATTGGGTACGGGATGTAGTTGAGAAGAATGACGCGGCGCTTGAGAAGATTCATACAGATGACAATGAAGCAAACATGTTCACGAAGGTTCTTCCGAGGAAAAAGTTCGAGTACTGCAGGAGGATCATCGGGATGACAACCCCCTCCACATAGTTGTGAAGGGAGAGATTTGTTGGAGTGGGTGGGGTCCCAACCTATGTGAAAAATACCCCAGAGTCGGATTGGGTATTCCTATATATAATAGAAATATTTCTTTGAATTTGGATTGAGTATTTCTATATATAGCAGGAATATCTCAATGGAGTTGGATTAGGTATTCATATATATAATAGAAATATATCAATGATTTAGATTGAGTATTCCTACATATAGTAGAATACCTCAATTAGTTGTGGGTTTGAAGCTATATATACTAGGTGTTTCCTCACTATAAATATATATCTCAAAAAATAGTGGAGCAATAGTGCTTTACAACTTTTGAGAGAGAGAAATGATTGAAGACTATTGTGAAGAAAAGATCGCTTCGAATAATTTTTTGACAACTCTTGTTCTTCGGAGTTTACAATTAAATTTTCTTCTTTCAAGTAAGTTGTAGTGGTTCGTTTGGATCGGGAGGAGCTTTGTAGATGGTATATTCTCTTTATTCCATTAGTAGAGGTTCTTCAGGGTTAGACTCCGATCGTCGACCTGTGGTTTTTCTTTTATTTGGATTTTCCATTGCAAAAATATCTGTGTCTACGATTTGTGTTTGACGTTTTTGATTTGTGTGTTTTTGTTCGATTTTCTCGCAGGACTCTCTGGCTTGGTGAAACGGTTTTCGCGCTTCGTTCCCAACATACCTCGTAACTACGTGTGAAATGCAAAAGTGCACAATCAAAATACCATTTTGTACCCTTCGCTGTCCCTTGGACCTAGGTCCGAAGGGATAAACACAATGCTACCTCGTAAGCATGTGCGAAGTGTATTGTCAAAGTATCACTTTGTGTCCTTTGTCCAAGCTAAATCCTTTGAGGACCTAGGTTCGAAGGGATTAAAATCAAAGAAATGGCAATAAAAATCAATGTTGAAACCGGCAGTTGATCGTTGTTCCTTTGCGAAATTCTTTACTACTCTCTCTCTCTCTCTCTCTCTCTCTCTCTCTCTCTCTATATATATATATATATATATATATATATATATATATATATATATATATATATATATATATATATATATATATATATATATATATATATCATTCAATAAATATGAAATAAAAAATTACATAAAATTGATCCTAAATTAAAGTGAGTGGGATCGGATCAGATGGACTAATCCCAACTAATACAAGTACAAGTACGACATTTAAGTCGTGAACACGTAACAATATTTTGGGTCCTGTGGCTCGATGTCTCTCTCGTCTTTTGGACTGTACTAAAATCTGTTGTTAGTATGTAAATAATAATAATTGTTGCGAAGTGGTGGTGCTCTATTTTATTGTATACTTGGTTACGAGGGAGGGGATGCTGCGGCGGCTTTTTCGGTTGGGGCAGATGAATAGAATAATGTTTAACATAAACTTACTTGCTCAGTCCCGTACGTACAGGAGGATTGTCGGGGGATGGTGAATCGAAACTTAAGAAACAGAAACAATCTAGCCCCCTAAGTCCTTGATCATATATATTTTATTTTCATAAATGAGGAATATGAAACAATTTATCAAATTTTTATTCAATGTCGAATAAGAAAGGAGGTGTGGAACATCATTCTACAAGCATTTACAATCATGAATAGACTCAGACTGTGATAGACATGTGGGTGGTAGAAGGAAACATTAATTGGTTTGCTCAACCATAACGTTTGAATGAAATGAGTAGGAAAGAAAATTTATTTTTCAAGATGAAGAAAAATAGATGAAAAAATGGTTCCCGCGCTAACTCAAGAATACACTTTTCCTCCACAAAGTCAAGAAGCTAGGGGGCAACATATTTAGCACGTTGAAAAGAAAAGAAAAAAAAAAGAGAAAAAAGTCATAATCTTTTATATGATAAATAAAATGTATTTATGACTTTTTAAACAAAATTTTTCAATTTTTTTTCTTATTGAACCAATCTCCCCTCGATTCAGGAGTTAAAAATATGGAACTTGGATGTGTATATTTTTTAACTGCTGTTCTATTCCAGAATATCCATTCCAACCTTGAGATAATTATATTCCCTTTTTTTCCTTAAAGTTTTTATATGAAACTTGAGATAATTATATTCCTTAAAGTTTTTATATATATTGAAAATGGTAATTGTATTAAAATAAAAAACAGTACATCAGTTATGGTCAATCTGGGCCACCCTCCTCACATCTCCTTCTATATTTTGTATAATGCCTCTTTTGTTTATACTCTTCCCCTCAAAGATCATATATATATATATATATATATATATATATATATATATATATATATATATATATATATATATATATGCAGATGACCTCTAGCCTAGTGGTTAAGAGTGATGCATGCGACCCGAGTGTTCAGGAGTTCGAATCCTATAATGAAAGGTAAATCTAACTAACACTATTGCCGTTTAATTAAGTTTTATATGTTGTATAATTTTTTCCAGGCTCATGGCTATTTCTAGAGTATAAATTTAGCAATTGCATATCTTTACTATTATAAAGATGTCTGGAAAAGATTCAAAATAAGAGTTGTATGTATTAAAAAAAATCTAAAATCCTTATGGCTACCACAATATGTATTAGGGTCCTAATATATATATTTCTCACTTAAAAAAATTATATATTTTTTCAATATATATATATATATATATATATATATATATATTCAAAATATATATATATATATATATATATATATATATATATATATATATATATATATATATATATATATATATATATAATTCAATAAACAAACATGTAACAAATTTAAATTAAAATATATTCAATATTTAAACTAACTACAAGATATTATCTAAACATATATTAAAGTTTAAAAAATATATGTATAACAAATTATAATTACAATATATTAAAATTATTTTAATATAATTTAAATTTATATCTAATTTTGTAATAGTATCTTATATAATTTTTGGTACGCTTATCGTTATATTAACATGACTAGTAAATATATATAGATAATTAATACGAAGTGTCGGATATGAAAATTTTGTCAATTTATTCTTAGAAGAGGGAAATTTGGTGATGACTAGTACTTGTGATTTACTACCTATCGAAACAAATATTTGAGGTAAGAAGACCATAACTGAATTACTGACATACAACTAATCAAAACCTCAGTCTAATTAATAAAACAGCAACAGAGCCATTATATTAAACCATGTGCTGGTACACTTTTCCATTTTTTTTTTTTTCCCACAATTTTTCAAGCAAAAAAGCAAAGCCAACATGTATAAACAATGTCAAATGTAGGTGGAAAGAGGGGAAGTCTGCTGTCTAACCCCCCTTTGCTTGGTCCTCACTCTCACACAAGGCCTGCTGCTTCCTCCTGACAGAAGCTCATCATGAGCACTGGTCTTCTCCCTCTCTCTCTCTTTCTCTATCTTGATTTGTTAGTGGGGAGTGGAGTGGTATAAGTTCCTCAAGAAACACGCACAACATAAATATGGAAAGCGTTATTTAGTTTTAGAATTAGTATAATATTTAGGCTAAATTTAAACTTGATACCCTCAACTATCCATATTTTGTAACTTGATACCCTAAACTTTTAAAATAGTTAACTTAATACCATCAACTATTGAATATTTCCAACTTCATACCCTAAAATTCAAAAAATTCCAAAAATACCCTTGCCCCCCCCCTCCCTCCCTCTCCGGCGTCCCCCCCCCTCCCTCTCCGGCGTCCCCCCCCCCCCCCCCTCTCTCCCCCGGCGGGGCGGCGCGCAGCAGCAGCGGCGGCCGGAGCAGCAGCGGCGGCGCGTGCAGCAGCAGCAGCAGCGGGGCGGCGGGGCGGCGCGCAGCAGCAGCGGCGGCCGGAGCAGCAGCGACGGGCGCGCAGCAGTAGCGGCAGCAGGGCGGCGGGGCGGCGCGCAGCAGCGACGGCCGGAGAGGGAGGGGGGGGGTTTGGGAAATAGAGAGAGGGGGGGAGGGCATTTTGGGAAATATATTTTTCAGGGTATCAAGTTGGCTATTTTGAAAGTTTAGGGTATCAAGTTGCAAAACATGGATAGTTGAGGGTATCAAGTTGAAATTTAGCCTAATATTTAAAATTTGTGTTTAGATTTTTATATTATTTAAAAGAGAGTTTGAATCTCGTTTTGACAGGAAGGTCTCATTTGGCAAAATGAAAAAGAAAGAAAATCAATTCCTTAGCATTTCTTTCCTTCGAGAAATTAAAATTCTTATTGATTTTTCTTTCCGATATTTAAAAATGCCAAGGAATTGGAAAAAGAAAGTGAATACTTCAATGTGGAAAAATGATTCATTGCTTGGATGGACGGAATCATTTTCTCTCCTAATTTTTCTTCCATTGGAAATCACTTTCCTTTCCTCCTCAATTCATTGACACCCAAACATAGGAAAGTAATCACTTCCTTTTCCAACCCGATGATTCCGCGAACCAAACGAGACCTTAATGTTGAATGATCCTTAGATTTCGTTTAGATCTTCATAGTATTCGAAATTTGCGTTTAGTTTTAATCTCATATAGTATTCAAATTTTACCTTCTTTTTTTTGGACGATCATTCCAAGTCTACCGCCAAGAGAAGACTCAAACTCTCTTATGGACAATAAGGAAACCTATGTAAATTTTAAATATTATACGAGACCTAAAACTAAATTACTAAGGGAAGCACACAAAGTGATTGGTGCTATCATTTTTTTTTTCCACTACCAGAATAAGTCGTTTTAGCGACGCCTAAAGACGTCGCTAAAACGACAAATTTCGTCGCTAAAAATATTTACCGACGCAATTACCGACGTTTTGGACTTGTCGCAGAAACGTAAGTCGCTGATCTTTAAAACATCGCAAGTACCGACGTTTACCGACGTATATGTACGTCGGTATATTACCGACGTCTACCGTCGTGTCGTCGGTGGATTACCGACGTTTATCGACGTATATATACGTCGGTATATTACCGACGTCTACCGTCGTATCGTCGGTGGTTTAGCGACGTGTTTAAAGTCGCTACACGTCGGTAAAATCCTGAGAATTTACCGACGTTTACCGTCATTTAAAATGTCACTAAATGTCGGTAATTCCTGGAATTATTACCGACGTTCACCGACGTTTACCGACGTTCTCTGATGTATAAGGACGTCGGTAAACGTCGGTACCCTGAAAAATTTTGCAGATGTACCGACGTTTACCGACGCAAACGTACGTCGGTGGACGTCGGTAAAAGTCGCTAAATCTGCAAAAAAAAAAATAATAAAATACAGAATGTCCATTTCTCCCTGCAGTTTAAAAAGATAACCATAACCAACAGGAATGAACACTCAATAACACACACCATATACACACACACACCATATAACCAACAGGAATGAACACTCAATAACACACACCATAACCAACAATCCACATTCACTGTTTTGCTGAACACAGGCCATATACACACACACACACACCATATAACCAACAGGAATGATCATTAATAGCGTCGCGGATCAGCTTGGCAGCGACGGCAGGAAACATCCCCTCGATAAGCTCGGTCCGGTGCGGTGGATAGAAAAACATATCCTAGAAGAGCGCAAACCAAATATTTATCAGTTATATATAATATGCAAAAATTATATGATTTATATTAAAAGCAAATATATTTTAACCTTGAAGCGCGCAAACCAGAAGGCCTTCCTCTCATCCGGAGCATCAGAGTAGTTAATCCAAGCACCACCATAATTATGCCTTAGCATGTGGCCTAGACGTCTCTGTACCATTGGAGAACGATATCTATACAGACATATTATATTCATGAAAAAAGTTAATTTATGATAAAAACAGAAAAAAAAAATTATAAACCAAAATACCTACTTTGTACCGTCGGCCCAGATCTCCGTCCTCCTCTCCTTCGGAGGTGCGCACGCATCATCTGCATGATGTTGGTCGGCCGTTGGCGCAGCCGCCTCGGCCGTCGGCGCAGCCTCCGCCATCTGCTCATCCGTCTCCATCGTCGTATCAGCAGCAGAAATGCTAGACGGGCGAGAACTCTCAACAGACCTGGAACTACTCGTCCCAGGAGATATGCCACGTGACGTCGTCCCAGCAGGCCCAGCTACTGTCTGATATGGAGGAGTAATCGGCGACGAGGATCCAGAGCCGGTACCAGTAGGAGGTACCGAAGGAAAACTCCGTCCTCTAGTAGTACCTGTAGGAAGTACCGGAGGATCATGACCTCGTCTTTCCCCTCAGAACGATCCGCGACGACCTGCCATACCTGATAACAGCATATGATAATACAACAAATAATAGAGACTAGAAATATGAAAGTACAACAAATAATAGAGACTAAAATATGAAAGTACAATAAAGACAAGATAATAACCAAGACAACATATGATGATACATTCTACAATAAACATCTAAGTCCAGATAATATATTCTAGAAGAAACATCTAAGTTCAGATAAGTATATCTCTCTCAATCATCTTCAGAATAATCATCTTGTTCGTCTTCCTCGACCTCATCTTCCTCTTCCTCCTCATCTTCACTTTCATCTTCGCCTTCGTCGGCTTCGTCTTCCTCTTCGTATAATTCCACATCTTCTACATTATGTGTCGTGTAATGCGTAACTTCTGTGGAGTCCACATCGACAATATTGGTTACAAGAGGTAGCTCGTCCTCCTGGTAAGCTTTTTTGTCAACATCAAAAGTATCTCTAGCTTTAGTCTTGCATACTGCCCACCAGTCAGACTTCGTTGCTCCCCGTCTCGGATAAGCTGTGAAGTACACGAGCTAAGCCTGAGTTGCTAGGACAAACGGTTCGTAGCCTTGATATCTACGCTTGTAGTTTATATCCACAACACCATGCTTGTCAATTTTCCAACCTTGATTTTCAATCGGATCGAACCATGCACACTTGAACAACACGATCTTTGCAGGTTCTCTGCCATTATTATATGACAACTCCATAATCTCTCGCAAGATGCCAAAGAAATTATTTCCTGGATCGACGTCTTTGTAGTTCGAAGACTTGATACATAAACAACTGTTTTTCGTAGAATCAAGATCCAGAAAGCTGTCTCTGATCGGAGCATTTGTCGACTTGAACCGAAAGCCGTTGACACGGTAACTTGGCCATATTTTAACAAAAGTAATTGGTCCCTTGGCAAGAGTTCTAATTAATTCAATCTCGGGTGAAATTAGACGATCGACCTGAATATCAAAGAAGAGATAATAAGTTATTTATTGCGCAGTTGCATTAGAAGAGGCCAGTAATTACCGAGCTACTTACATATTCGCTCAACCAAGAAGGAAAATGACGTCTCATTTCTTGTTCTAATATTTCGTCTGTTAGGTAGGGTCTAACCAGCCTCAACTCATCATTATATGTGCTGGAAAACAACGAAGCAACCGCCGATTAGTACAATAATATTAGCTTATACTATTACATTGAGATGACGTAAACTCATCATCCTGAGTTACTTACCCCTCTAGCTTCTCCACTTCATCCTCGTCGCAATTGAGTAATAAATACAACTGAGCAGCCCTTAGCTCTTCGTCATTCAAATATCTCTTCTTCATTTTTTCCGAAGGCTTTCCGGACACATTGAATACTTTCAGTATTCTATCATTAAATTCTTGATATCCGTCGTCGTTTCTTGGAGCCCTCGTTATATTCGTAGCAACATAAGGTTTGAAATAGGAGGAGCAAAAATTTGTAATCTCCTCGAGAATATAGGCTTCACAAATAGAACCCTCGACCCGAGCCTTATTTTCATCTTTCTTTTTAGGTGATTCAAATGTCGCTCGAACGGGTACATCCATCGATATTCGACGGGTCCACCAACACGTGCCTTGTAGGAAAGATGAATCGACAAATACTCCATAGAATCGAAGAATCCAGGAGGGAACACCCTCTCTAGCTTGTACAGTGTTACCGCAATGTCCTTCTCTTACTTTTCTAGACGATCAATGAGCAATTTCTTAGAACAAAGGTCCCTGAAGAATATGCTAAGCTCCGTCAATGGATCACAAACTGCCTGCGGTAAGAATTCCCGAAATGCAATCGGAATTAACCGCTCCATGAATACGTGACAATCATGGCTCTTCATACCTGTTAGTTTGTTCTCCTTGAGGTCGACGCATCTTCTCAAGTTCGAAATATACCCATCTGGAAATTTCAGACCTTGAATCCACCTACAAAGCCTCACTTTATCCTCATTCTCCAGTGAGAAAATTGCCTTAGGCTGCTTCAACTTCCCATTCCCGTCCTCTATCAAATGCAATGCAGGACGTCTACATATTTCTTCCAAGTCCAATCTAACCTTTGGATTGTCTTTCGTCTTCCCCTTTACGTCCATTACAGTATTAATTATGTTGTCAAGCACATTCTTCTCGATATGTATGACATCAAGGTTATGTCTAATCAGATTGGTGCTCCAATATGGAAGATCCCAGAATATACTCCTCTTCGTCCAGTTATGAGTGCGACCAAATCCGTCACACTTGTAGCCCGTAGCAGGCTGCTCAATAGCTTTTGGTAAATGATTTACCTCTTTCCATATCGTGTATCCGGGCCACCTTGGCAGGGGATTAGCCTTCTCCACAACGCCAGCACGAAAAGCATTTCTGTTCCTCCGGTACGGATGATCCTTCGGTAGGAATTGTCGATGACAATCGAAGAAGCACGGTTTGCCTCCGTGTTTCAACGGAAAGCCTTAGTGATGTCCATGCAATACGGACATGAAAGATGACCATGCGTGCTCCATCCAGATAATATTTTATAGGCCGGAAAGTCGTTGATGGTCCACATAAGTGCTGCATGCATCTGGAAATTTTGTTTTCTAGATACATCGTGCGTGTTGGAACCTACTTCCCACAGCTGATTCAACTCATCAATCAACGGCTGTAAATACACATCGATGTTCCTTTTCGAATTTTTCGGACCTGGGATAATAACGGTGAGGAACATATACGGAGTCTTCATGCACATCCAAGGCGATAGATTGTACGGGGTGACGATCACAGGCCAACACGAATACTGGGATCCCGAAAGTCCGAATGGGGTAAAACCGTCGGAGCAGAGACCCAATCTGACATTACGCGGATCAGAAGCAAAATCTGGATACTCTCGATCAAAGTGCTTCCATGCTTCTCCATCAAATGGGTGATCCAACACTCCTTCGGTATGTTCTCGCTTATGCCAACTCATATTTTCTACAGTTTTCTTCACCATAAACAACTGCTGCAACCGCGGCGTCAACGGCAAGTAGTGCATCGAAGAGGTAGGCTTCCTGGCACTGACAGACTTTCCTCTACCACATGCCTTGTAGCGATCGACACCACAAAATCTGCAGGCGTCTTCATCCTTGTCGTCTTTGTAGTACAACATGCACCCGTTACGACAGGCATCGATTTTTTCGTATTCCATCTAGAGCGATCTAACCATCCTCTTAGACCGGTAGAAGTCTTTAGGCAACTTCGCACCCTCAGGCAATATTTCTATAAGCAACTCCATAAGACGGTTGTAGCAATCTTGCGACATGTTAAAATCAGACTTGATGCTCAACAGTCTTGTAACCACCTCCAACGGTGAATGATCCTCACAACCAGGATATAATAGAGTCCTTGCATTCTCCAGCAACTCCATAAACTGTGCAGCATTGGGGTTCGGTGCCTCCTCAGGTGCATCATGATCATCCGGATCGAAACTAGGCCCGGCCGCGTCAAAAACCATGTTCACCAATCCATCGTCGTAAGGAGCGTTGTTGTGGACATCCACATAAGGCTCGTACTCCGATGCTAAAGACATAAGTTCTCCATGCTCGCTCCACTGATAGTAATTCGGCGTGAAACCCTTCGAGTATAAATGATACGTGACATCCACTTATGGATGATATTTCAAGTTGCGACATCTCATACACGGACACTTAATTTTGGTACCGTCCATGTACTGAGGGAACGCCTTGGCAAACTGCAGGAACTGGTGTACACCCTCTATGAATTCATCCTACACACCGTACATGTCATCAGGATGACGGTTGTACATCCACGAACGATTCCACAGATAGTAATTCAGCTCCATATCCATTTGAGGATAATTCTGTAAGATAGATACATGCACATCGTTTAAACACTTGTAAAAGTAATCATGATACAACAAGTGGTAATAGATATGATGTATCCTATGTAGTTGCTTTTCCTCTCTTTACCGTGAACCTTAGTTAACATTAATATTTCCACACTTCTCTAGGGTGAGGTTGAGGTAGATATTCTATGATGTGGAATAGTCGACTGAATGACCCGAATGAGAAGGAAGGAAGTAGGGAGGCTCACTCTATACACTCTAGGATTGACTTATTTCGTCGTTGATTTGACTTATTTTGGTAGTGTAAAATGTCAACAATATCCGATACTGTAAGCCCCCTGAAATTCCCGAATTATTTTTCGAATTTTCTAATGAATTATTTCCAATAATTTATTTCTATATAATTAATTTCGATCATTAAATGCTCTTTACTGTGACTTGAAATTCTAGAGCGTCAGGGATGCCAGTCTCTGGAAACTTCCTTCTTGAAGTTTGTAGTAGACGAGATTATCTTCATATTGATATATCGTGTCCCACTCGAACTTGTCTCCTTGTGCTCCATTTGCTTCGCGCAACTTTCAGATTAATTTAGACCAATTTATTGTCTGCCGTAATTTGTGATTTAATTTCCAACTTAATTTCCGGGCCCGACATCGGTCCAATCCGGTCAACCCAATATATGGCCCTGGCCTGTTTTGAGCCTACTGTGCACGTGCCACTTGCGTGCCACCGAATTGATCTCCCTTGTGCTCCCATTCCATCCGTGATTTAATCTGGTTTAAAATTATTATTTTAATTAAATCTTGGTTTCGACTTTGTCCAAACTTGGCCCAACGTCCGACCCAGTTGGCATGGACCCTACCATGATTGTCCAAATACCCCACATAATTTTCCCTATCTTTTTCCCCTATTCTAAAATATCCCTCTATCTCTCTACTTATTTAATCTTATTTTATCCCTTGTATATTATATATGTATATATGTATATTTGTATATATACATATGTATATACACTCACACTCTTTCTCCTTTCTCTCTCCTCACCCAAGCACACACACACACACCCCCATCACCAGCTCACCCCCTCTCAACCGACATCACCCCTCTCTCCATTTTCTCTCTCTAAATAACTATCTCTCTCTCTCCCTACATTTAAAACCTTACACCCCCATCACCTCACTCCTTCCCCCTCTTCAGCCGAACACCCCATCATACTCACAGCCGACCTACATCTTCCCCCCCTCTCTCTCTAAATATCTCTCTCTCTCTCTCTTATATATATTATATATATATCACACATATATATATTATATATATTAATTCTCTTCCTCTCTCTCCCTCTCTCAATTTAACACAACACCACCACCAGCCCCCCCATGCTTTAGCCGACACCCCCATCTTCTTCTTCACGTCATTACAACACCACCACTGTCATCATCCTCATCACCAAGCTCACCACCCCGAGCTCCCCCTCCTCCTATTCTTCTTCATCACCACCACCGAACCACCATCAACACCACCTCCATCATCATCACACCATCACCTCCGCTGTGCCTATGGCCGCCTTCGTGCCAGGCCAGCAGAGCCGTCGCGTGAGCATACGCGTGCCTGCCCAGCAGTGCCGCAGCAGCACAAGCATGCAGTAGCGCAGCTTGCATGCATGGCCGTGCGGTTCCGCCGCCGTTCAGGCGCCGTCGCCGGTGCCACGGCCGCCGTGGCCGGCCCCCCTAGGCTGGGCGAACTCCGGTGGCCTCCCCGATGTGCCTACCTTCCTCCCTGATGTACAGCAAAGATGATTCGTGCGTTTGGCACGGGTTTCCGTCGTGACGCGCGCGGGAAACGAAGTGTAGTTTTGACGTCTCGGGACAGCAACTTCACACACGTTTTTCAGGAAATCCGACCGTTGGATCGGCGATTTCTTCGCTCCATTACAATCTCGGTATATACCCCTTCGCCTCTGTCTAATTTCGCCCGTAAATTCTGTCGTTTGATACATCAAATCTGGCCGCAAAGTTGACCGTTTAATTGTGTACAGTTTTATGATGCCAACTTCGTCGACTCGTAACTCCGCCGTCGCAGCTCCGTTTTGCGCACCGTCAGTTCCGGTGCACAGCTGGTATAACCCTCTTCCTGCCCCCTTTAGATTTCATTTCAGTTTGAGCTTGTTAGGTCAGTCGAATTCGACGCCAAAGTTGGCCGTTCGAATTCTTAGTGTTGCACTTGTTAAATTCTATTTTTGAATCCGGGACTCCGGATTCAATTTCTGACACCACCAGTAGACTCGTGGCGTCATTCTGGCATATTTTCATATAAAGTTTGGTTGATTTGGAGAACGTGGGCCCTGGCACGCATTTCGGTGCAAAGCGGGTTCCACTTTCTGGGTCAACGGGTCATTTTGAGTTCGGCTCATCGGAATCCAACTCCGGATATACCGTTGAGTTCGTATCGTCATTCTGGACTCGTTGACATATAATTTGCTAGGTTTTAGTGGACATTGGTTCTGGCACGCATTTCGGTGCAAGTCGGATACCAATATCCGGGTCAACGGGTCATTTTGAGATCGGCTCATCGGAATCCAATTCCGGATATACTGTTGAGTTCGTATCATCATTCTGGACTCTTTGACATATAATTTGCTGAGTTTTGAGGATATTAGCTCCGACACGCCTTTCCGTGCAAATCGGTTTCCAATGTCCTGGTCAACGGACCAATTTGAGATCGGGTCAACGGAATCCAATTCCGGATATACCGTTGGGTTCGTATCGTCATTCTGGATTTGTGAATATATAATTTGTTAGATTTTGTGTACTTTTATTTCGGCACGTTTTTTGGTGCAAAGTGTGTCCAACGACGGACATCATTTTGGTCCAAAATTACCGTTTTGTCTCTGTGTCCAAATTGGACTTTTGGACAGACTATCCTAGCTGATTTGACCATTCTGGACACGTTGGTGATATTTATTTTATCATCCGACAACATCTGTAGATTTTTACCCTATTATTATAATCCTTCTCCTTTTGTGGTATTTTGAGTTCCATCGATTCCGGTGATTTCACAATCACTGAAATTGAATGTGTTGACCCCGTAGATGTATATAGAGACTAGCCTTGACCCAGTTTGACCTAGTGTGACTCAGTGTGACCTAGTTTGACTTAGTTGACTGAGTCTGACCTAGATTGCGTAGCTTATACTATAGAATCAAGCCTAACACTGTTGACCCCTAATTAGCTTATATATATATCTTATCTTTAGGTCTGTGGCATCACTCTGAGCATCGACCCCATTTAACAGCTCAGGACCGCAGGCGAGTACATTCTCTGATCTTTTCATACTTGTTAGGACTTATATTCTTGCTTTAGATTACTTTACATGATGCTGTCACGTCATTATCACGGATTGGTACTATATGGATCTTGTTATGCGATGTTATCTCCCTCGGGGTGCATCAGATACAGTTGTCATGTGCTTTTCACGAACATCTTGTATTTCTTGTACACCGCTTTCATGTATACTCTTGTGCAATCTTGTACTCTCATGATCACGTGAGCAAACATGATAAAAACCTCTTGTACAAGGTAACGTAACTTGACTAGATCCTTGTGTATTGATTGGGGAGGGTGAGTAGGAAATGGTTATGTGATCAAATCCCATTTTGTACAAATCCTATGAACTCTTGTAAAATCTTGTACAATCTTTGAAATCTTGTATATGTCCTAACCCGTTTATATAACCATATCATGCTCTAAATCACAGGTTACCTACAGTTCTTACTTATCATATATGTAGATATTTCCAGTTATCAAATCTCTCTCGTTTTTATATATATTTCTTTACAGTCCATGTATCTTACTCTTTGCATGCTTTACATTTCCCAACATGATATGAACTGCGTGAGATGTATTGTACTCGTTCCGCTCCTGACTGGATACGTTATGAAAATATTACAGATGTTGATGCTAGCTGAGGTGGTTCCCACTATTCTTCTCTATGAGTTGCCTGGTAGATAACTTTAGTTAGTCTCGTTGTTCCTTCTTTATTTTCCTGTCTTATGATCATTATAGATTCTAGTTGTTCTAGTGATATTGCTATTAATTCTTGTCTTATCTTCTTAGTTTTCGTGATGTGACATAAGTACATTTCTAGTTATGGATTTTTAGATGTTGTAGTTAGTATAGTATACTTGACATCGTTCTACCGCTGATACTGCGGCGTAGGCTGGGCGTGGCCCACGTATCCGTATCCGTATATCCGGGTGCGGGTCGTGACAGATACGGTACCTCGAAGACCTAAATATAGAATATTAATGTCAATTGTTATTTTGGAATCATAAACATGATATACTAGGTCAATTCTAGGTCTCCAAGTCATTTCTAGGTCACACTAGGACAACTGGGTTAATACCTTGCCAAACTTGGTCAAACTAGGTCACACCTAGATTTTTAGGGCCATACGTTGCCTTACCAAGGTATTCTAGTCTATACTAGGCTAATACCCTATGTATTTGCCCTACCAATATCCTATTCACATAGGTAAAACCATTACTATGGCCTATTTACCTAATTACCTATACACTAGCATATCCTTAACTCTAGTAAAAACCAATACCAAAACTCAATACCCCATACACTACAACATAGGTATCTCCCATACCCATGTGTCAACCCATTACCTAAACCTATAGGCTTCCTAAACCTATATATTACCTAGTCACTCTAGGTAAAGCCATTACCTATACTCATAGGTAAAATAATTCCTATCTTGAAGTTACCTATACTTATTGTCCTAGTCCTCATCTATACACATTATCCTAAGGCCTCGTTTGGTTCACCGATTTAAGGAACTAGGAAAGGAAAGTTGTTCCTTTCCTTTGTTTGGTAACCACAAACTTGAGAATCAATTTCCTCACAAGGGGGAAAATTGGAGGGAATATGGTTCCACTTATGACCCATGGGATTCATTTTTCCTCCTCCTTTTCCAACATTTATTACAAAAGTAACCATGTGTTATTGCTTATTTTACCATTAATGCTTATTTTACCATTGTTATATTTTTGCTTTCCTTTCCTACACCAACCAAACAACGGAAAGGAAATGTGACAGGAATCCTACTTTTCGATTCCCATGGAAAATACAAAGGAATACATTTCCTTTCCGTGAACCAAACGAGGCCTAATAGTGTCAAAGTGTCCACGTGTTGTCAAAGTGTCAAAGTATCAAAGTGTCACAGTATGTGTCAAAGTGTCCACTTGTGTGTCAAAGTGTCCACGTGTGTGTCAAAGGGTCGTGTCTGTGTCGCATCAGAAAAAGGGAGATAGGGTTAGGGTTTACCGTTGGGGTTGGGTCGGGGTCGCCGGGGCTGGAGAAGCGGCGGAGGAGACTGGTCGGGTGGTCGTCGGAGGGAGTGAGTCGTCGGAGGAATGGGGTCGTCGGGCAGGGGGTCGCCGCGGGCAAGGAAGGGGAAGAGCGCGCGAGAGATTAGAAAATTTTGGGTGAAAAAATGAAAAATCGATCGGGCCAGAACCCTATATGAAATGTTTTAGCGACGTCAATTAAAGACGTCGCTAACCGTCGCTATTTATTAAAACCTGGCGACATCGTAAAAGTGGCGTCGCTAAACGTCGCTGAATAAAAAAAAACAGTGACGTTTTGCGACTAGAATGCGACATCAGTTGTCCAAAACATAATTTGTGTCGCTAACTGTCGCTCAAACGTCGCTGATAGTGACGTTCAGCGACGTATATATAAAACGTCGCTAAAAGCACAAAACTTAGCGACGTATTTATCTGGAGTCGCTAATTTCGTCGCCATTATGACTTATTTTGGTAGTGTTCAAAAAATTGTTATTTTTATTGCCTAAATTTTTCTTCAAAAATGTTAGGGGCTATTCCAGTTTTGTGTGTTAGGACTGTCAAAATCCTAGCAGTCCTAAGACAAAGAATTGTGTATCTTAGGACTGTTAGAATTTTAACAATCCTTTGTCATCCCCAACCCCACTGTAATGATTTCATGATTACTAATTTTTTCAAACCCTAAAATTGGTGTTCAAAACCACCAATAACAATGTTTTAAATAAATAAATCACCAACATATATTAATTAAAATCTAAAAATTAAAAAGAAAAAGGAACCTTTAAATTGTTGTATTCATTTTTATTTGAAAAAACTAAAAAATATACATTGAAATGAAAAGTAAGAAAAAGAGAAAGATTTAACTTGTCATCTTTGATTATGGTTGCAAGAGGAAGAGATTGTAAAAGAAAGAGAAAGAAAGTAAGAGTTTGGACTTCTAAAAATGATGATGTTCCATAATAAATAATGTGATATTGCATAACACTTTTATAATTTATAAATAATGTCCCATATCACATGACCTATCAGTTTCGGTGGTGTCCTAGTTAGTAATTTTCATAAACATAAACACTATCAGAAACTATAAATATGAATATTTTAACAAATATCTTCATTCAAAATATAAAAATTAATGTATACCTCCACTATTTTAAAAAATTAATAATATTATTATTTTTGTACGAAATATGTCATTCGAAATTTTTTGACTGTTTGGTGAAAAAAAAAAATGTTTGTTTTTAAAAATAAAAATATGCTGGTTACTTGCTTTCTATATTTTGAATGAAAATATGTTAAAATATTTCTAACAAATATTCAACTTGGCTTTAGCACTGGTCTGAGTCTGACTAGAAGTGGTGAAATTCCTTTTCTTTTTGTATGATTAAACCTAACATATACAGTCATGCTGATAGTACCTCTCCTTTCGTTCACATATATAGCCATGATCATGACAGTACCTCTCCTTTTCCTTTCTTTTTTGTCTCCGAGTCTTCCTTACACTTGTGCATGGGTGCCATGATGAGGAAGGGACTGGGGGCAGAGAAACCTTAATCAAATGATTGTGAATGAATGGTTTGGGTGCAGTACTGTACATGGGGAGCATGCCCAAGTGTTGTGTGGAAATTTGTGTAGCTTTCATCATTTTGCATAGCATATATATCACAAAACTTTCAGCACCCCCGTAATATGATAACAGTGTGAATTATTGTCTCGTTGAAGATCTCTCCCAACATTTTGATGTACTAAACACGCAGAGAGAGAGAGAGAGAGAGAGAGAGAGAGAACCTAACTTGCCAAGAAAGAACCTAACTTGCCAAGAAAGAATATTGGTGTCGGATTATTTCTGGACATGTACAAGTTGTACGATCCAAAAGGATTATAAAAATTGAAAGATTCCAAAAAAATTAACATTCGTATATATTACTAATATAAAAATTTTATTTTTAGATTTAGATCTTCCTATAATTTTAGAAACTACAATAATATGAATGTCAAAAAAATATTAGAATGGATAGAATGAAAACCTTTTTAATATATGTACGGGGACCTTAAAATGTCAGAAAGGGTCCTGATTGGTGTTGTTTGGTTATCACTAATTAAAAGCTCGTTACAGCATAAATATTGTAATTAAAATTGCAACTAAAATGAATGTAAAAAATATTGCAGGACTTGATGTATGTATTACAATATTTATTGTATTAATAATTTCATTTACAGGAAAACAAACAAAAAAAATGATATAAATAATAGCATAAATATTATTACTTCGTCGATCTCATTTTCACTTCGATCAATCAAACTCATCATCGGAGAAGATCATTAGTTCATCAAGGACCAATTATCTTTCAACCTCGGCAGGCCCTACTTAACTAGTTAAAGGAAAAAAATGATGTAAAACATTTTTGCTGATAATTGATGTTGATAATTCATATATACGTTATTGTGTTTCTTTCGATGGCGGTAGACAAGGACGGAATCAAAAAAATTCAACCTAGGATGGACTGGAGTAGACTAAATGTAGACTGATTGATATAAAAAATATGAAAGAAAAAAAGGTTAAGAGTCTAGTCTAGCTTCTTCATTCCGCCATTGACGGTTGATTTCGCTTTCTTTGGTCCTCTAGTAGAAGAGCCTCCTCTTGTCAAGAATCTTATATTAGAAAAGAAAGAAGAAAAAAAATTATCCTTAACTATTTCTAATATGTGAGCTTGATTTGTAGCACACTATGAGGTGGTTATCATGACCGGTATGACTTTGAAAGTTTAAAAGAGACTCTTAGAGCATCTCCAACCCTATTGTCTTGTTAAGTGTTGTGAGTCTTAGGTGGTTCCTATGTGGCATGAGCCACAAGACAATGTCTTGTTTATGTGACAAAATTATATCTCAAAAGACAATGAGATAGAAAAACTCTCTCCAACGCAAAAGTATTGAGGAGACAATAAAAAGTATTTTTTCCAACTTCCAAGGTAACTCCTCCACTTCTTCAACTTTTTTATTAATATTTCTAATCATAATTGATGATGTGGAGCAAGTCATTGTGAAGTGCATTGTCTAGATCTAGACAACCAATTTTACATTCTTCTTGCCATGTCATTGCCATGTCAACTTCATGTTTTATTCTACATTTGCCTTGGAGAAGAATTTTTGGAATAAAAGTTTGTCATTCCTATGTGGCAACTATTTTTCCTAAACTCACAATAGGGTTGGAGATGCTCTTATGTACTTTCCGTGGAAGTATAAATATGAAGGTGATGGCTAGGGATATGGTTGCCCCCACCATTTCCATAAAAAAACAACGTATGTCACTACGTTGGGGAAATACGAATTCCAATTATTTCAATGAGCAAGACAAAATAAATGTGAACGAATGGTGATGTTCATGATCAGCTTGCATTTTTTTTTCCGATGTTCTTGATCTAAAAAACTATGTCAGCATATTTAAAATGCGGTGAGGATTGTTGGAAATAAGAAGTCAAATGTCCACTCTTCTATTTGGTTGATAAATTATTTCACTTCGTTTTTTTTTTTTCCCCATTTTCCACTACTACTACTATATATATATATATATATATATATATATATATATATATATATATATATATATATATATATATATATATGAAAAATTCTTCAATACATTCCATGTAAAAATTTGTATCGATACATTCCAAATCTGAATCATTGAATGTTGATCCAATGGTTCAGATTAAAGCCGAAGTCAAAGTAACAGGTAAAGTCAAAGTTAAAGTAAACACCTTTCACAATTTCCAATACATTTTCAATGCAATTGTTTGGGATGTATTGATACATCCCATGTATTGTAGAAGGACCATATATATATGGTCCGGATCGAAAATTATGTCGTTCTCGACTGTTGGATCAAACAAACGCGTGTGCGAACCCACGCGGACCTTCCGATCCTATATCCTTAATGCAGACGCACGCGGACTTTTTAATATGCCTGCGAAAATATGCCTGCAGTTGGCCGTTGGATCAAGCGAACGCACGCGGACTATTTAATATGCCTGCGAAAATATGCCTGCAGTTGGCCGTTGGATCAAGCGAACGCACGCGGACTTTTTAATATGCCTGCAAAAATAGTTTATTTATAGTTTGACTGCTCCTAAAATTTATTTCAAGATCTACACTTTTTTTTTACTACTTCTGGATCCTTAATGCCTGCGAAATAAAAATTGTTACAAGAGTGCTAGTGATAAGAATAAATACAAAATTGCAGAATGCGCATGAAAGTTAGGGAAGTCAGGATTATAGTCTTTGGAGCGTTTCTTTTTCTTGCAAAAAATTGAACACTTCATTGATCTAATATGAATAGTTTTTAGTGATATAATCTTAAAGGTAGAAAAAGACATTGATCCCTCCTTTTATATATATATATATATATATATATATGTATATATATGTATATAGAAAACTTAGACGACGCTTTATATATATATATATATATATATATATATATATATATATATATATATATATATATATATATATATATATATATTTTTTTTTTTTTTTTTTTGTATATATATATATATATATATATATATATATATATATATATATGCAAATGATCTCTAGCCTAGTGGTTAAGAGAGATGCATGCGGCCCAAGTGGTCAGGAGTTCGAGCCCCAGTGGAGGCGAGTTCACCACAATTACCCATTGCTTCAAAAAATATATATATATATATATATATATATATATATAATATATATATATATATATATATATATATATATATATATATATATATATGTTGGAGTTTTGGTTTTTCCTTTAGAAAACTTTACTCCCACATCGGAAAAAACAAAGAGATTGTATCTCTATATATTAGCTTTGCTATTATTGGAGATGCACATGTGGTGTGGAGGTGCACATGGGTTTGCCATGTGGGGTTATTTTTCTAATGGAAAAAAGGCTAAAATTAACAATTAAAGCATTCATGCTTTTTGCTCTTGGGAAATTTATTTCCATGGGAGCTAAGCCCCGTAGGGGCTTAGCGACTCGGACTCAGGCTCATGAGGCGTAATTTGGCGTTTTGTTGGCGCACTTTGCGTGCCAGGTTGCGCACAGGTTGTGCCGGTTGCGTACGTTGCATACGTTGCGCAAGTTGCGCGCGTGGCGCCTTTGTGACAACCGAACAGTTGCTGCAGGGCCTATATAAGGCATCCTCTCTCTCTCTCAAGGCTAGAGATACACAAAGAATAGAAGCCACCACAGAAAGTTTACGAAGTGTTTTTTAACACAAGTAAACAGAGAATTCAGAAGTGTTCTTTAACACAGTTCTGATCTTCCAGTAGCCTTCGAGAGAGAGGAAAGGTGCCGCACCAGCGTTGCTTTTGCACGGGAGTTCGTGTCCATCCGAGGAGTCAGAAGAGCAGGAGTGTTCCAAGTTCTCCGACGAACTTGTTGGTTCCTGGAAGCTGTTCGTGTAGGACGAATAAAGTTTTGAGCAACGGTGATTATTCACCCCAGCAGGAGATCTTACATCTTTCGCCAGTCATCTTCTTCATTGCTGCCAGTAATTCTGATTGTATCTTCTTTTTAGAAGTACTACGATCGATTGCTGTTGATTACGAAATCTTTTTAGATTCTCGTAATTCAGGATCACCTTCCTTGAAGTGTTGATTTGAAACATTGTTTTTACAATCGTTTCATATTCTCAAGTTTTCCATCGAAAAAATTGTGCCCCGGCACTAACAATCTCAAAGCTTTATTGCTACGATGGAAAACGTTAATGCTTCACTCCTCAATACTGACTTTTGTAAGTTAGAAAAGTTTGATGGAGAGCATTATCAAGTCTGGAAGAGGAAGGTTTATCTCACTCTTCAACTCAGAGACGTTGATCACGTACTTTTTGAAGAGGAACCTACCGTTCCAGATACTGGGTCTGCTGCCGCAATCACTGCGGCTACTAAACTTCAGGCCAAGTGGAGAAGAGAAAATAGCATTTGCAGGCTGCTTATCCTGAATGCTATGGAGGATTCCCTAGCATAATCCTACAGTAAGAAGACAATTGCCAGAGACATATGGGAGTCTCTGGAGAAACTGTACGAAGAAGACAAAAATAGGAGCAAGATATTTGTGGTTGAAAAATATCACAAATGGCTCTTTGAGGACGAGAAGTCCATGTTGCCGCAGGTAAAAGAATTTCTGAAGCTGCGACAGAAGTTGGAAGACGAGGCGATGCCCCTCCCCGACAAGTTTGTTGTTGGAGGAATTGTCTCAAAGCTCCCCGCTGGGTGGAGTAAGTTCTATACAAATATGCATAGGAAGGAGCTTGAGATCAGCCTTGAGGATCTCTTGCAGGAAATTTATGTTGAGGACCAGATGCGGGCTCAACTGAAGGTGGACGCACTGTCCAAGCAATTGGCTAACGCCAATCTGGTTCATACCAAGGAACCAAGAGGAAAGCAGGCGGCTTCCCACAACAAGAAGAAGGACCCTAACAATCTGAACGTAAAGGGGACTTCCTTCAAGCGAAAGAAGGCAAAGTCTCAGATACCTTGTTTCAAGTGTGGAAAGAATGACCACTTCAAAAGTGAATGCAAAGAAAAGACCAAGCAATCAGAGCAAGGAGAGCCTAGTAAGGTATCTATGATCGCTGACGTTGTTGTTATGATTGCGCAGGTTGATGCGGTAAGGACTGACTCTGACTGGTGGGTAGATACTGGAGCCTCCTGCCATGTCTGCTCCAGTAAGGAGTGGTTCACCACCTACACACCTACTTCTGAAGTGGTTATGATGGCGAACCAGGCACAAGCTGAAGTGCTCGGGATCGGAACGGTGGTATTGAAGCTGACTTCGGGGAAGTCTCTGACGCTTCAAGGCGTGAAGCACGTACCTGCTATCGCCAAGAACCTGATCTCAGGAGGCCTACTCTGTAACGCAGGCCTATTGATGGACATCAATGCTAGCCAGATGGTGATGTCACGCCCCAGAACCAGAATACTGGAGAGCGGGAGCGTACATAGCCAGCTACATATAACGGAATGGAATCCACACCGCTATACGGTCACGGCTGTCTAGATATGTGAGGGTTTCACTACAATCCATCAGTCTCTTAAGGTCATAAAATAGCCTATTGTCTCAATCTCAACCAACTAATAAAAGTTACAAGATGTCAGACCACCAAATACACAATAGTAAGGCGTCCCATACATTACATATTCGGAATGATCATGATGCTAGTCGTTACAAAATGTGAGGACTAGCAAGAGTTCAGTCATACATGATCAACCCCCGGGGCTTGTCAATCATGTTACAGCCCGTAGGCAGACAATAAGTAAAGGCTGCAATCGAGCTAACATTTGCTCGTCGGCTAACGCCTCAAAAGAATAATTTACAATATTACAGTGGAAGAACAAAAAGAAACCCACTCGATGCCCTGGTTACGCCTGGTGATCACCATCGGGCTGGAAAGCAGGAAGATCCTTTGGTGCTGCTCCGGTATCTGGCCATACAAAACCAGCTGGGTCAGACCCCAGAAAGAGCAAGTGCCACAAAGAAGGCTTCACTTAAGGACTAAAACCAACAAATCATTAGCATTCAACATGTAAGAAAACAATAAGTAATACAGATTGAGGTTTGTGCACTACCAATGCACTTATCCCAATCAGAGAAAATAATTAAGTGAAGCATCATTGACATAAGACAACTGGAGAATCATGCTAAATAAAATATAGCTGGGCAGTATATGAAGAGAAGACGAGGGTACTATCCCGGAAGCCAGGTTACAATCCTTAAACCAAACAAGGACGGAGATTGTAACCCTTCGTCTGAACAGAACTTAGTCTCTGGTCATTTATTGCTAAAGGTGACAATCATTAAGGTGAAAATGAGAGAGTACAATAATAAAAGTGACAATGAAGAGTACAATACGCTAGAGTGACAATAGAGTACAATCATTATAGTAACAATCCGGAGTGATAATCATTCAATCATTCTGGTACAATCTTGCAATCAATCACTTCTAGACAATACTATACTGGACTAGACTCCATCCAATCAATCACGGCCAATCCTTACCTACGGCTTTCTACATTAACTAACTAGGGTTATCACAATCCTAGTTACTATCAAGATGCAATGAGATGCTCCAAGTAGTCACAGGCCCTGCAGCTATCCAGGTTATCCAGGCGAACATTATAGTGACAATTTAGAGAGTTCAATCATTAAAGTGACAATCAGAGAGAGAACAATGCACTAGAGTGACAATAGAGTTCAATCATTAAAGTGACAATGGAGAGAGTGCCCCACATAACAGTGGGCTGGAAATGTGCCCTACTCGTCGGCAGGCTATAAGTCCAAACATTTGCGGCCGGAATAACGGGATCGCCTGTAACTGGGGAACATCTCTTCATGACTAGCAAATTATTCTAGTCATTAACCTTAGTTTATTTCAATATGTATCCCTGACCGTGGTACTCAGGGATCCATGCCCTAGACATGATGCAAGACACACTGGTTCATTTATCAATACATTCACAAGTCACCCACGATGTCCAGGTCAATATTACATTATCATGTCAATAGAGCCGTCGCAACGGCGCTCAATAAACTATGCCATTCACTTATCTGGAGGGCACCACCACGGGTCACTATCAAATTGTGCACAGAATTCAATACATCAACCATGCTATGCTCATATTATGCTCATATTAATGTCGTGTCAAAAGGCGTAAGGATATAAACAGGAAATACCATGCACTAAAAGAAGATGAAATAAAACATAATGCAAATAGGTGCCAAGACTAGACTGCGCTGGGCAGCCAGGGTCAGGTTGTGCCAGCACGAGGAGTGCCAAGTTGTACTGGAACACAAGGGAGCAAGGGGTGCCAGGGTCAAGGGGCGCAAGCCATTAGGTGGCGCCAGGCTGGATTGCGCTGGGAGGGGCAAGCTGGACCGCGCCAAGTTGGATTGCGCCAGGGCGGATTGCGCTGGGAGGGGACAAGCTGGACCGCGCCAAGCTGGATTGCGCCAGGGCGGATTACGCTGGGAGGGGGCAAGCTGGACCGCGCCAGTCTGGATTGCGCCAGGGCGGATTGCGCTAGGGCAAACTGCGCTAGGGAGAACTGCGCCAAGCTGGGTTGCACCAGGGCGAACTGCGCCAGCACCAAGAGGCGCTGGACTAGGCAGCGCCAGCGCTAAAGAGCACTGGGCTAGACTGGGTGAGTGGCGCCAGCGCTAAAGAGCGCTGGGCTAGCTGGATTGCGCCCGGGACAGGGGGTCTTCTTCCCCAAAGCTGAGAGCAAATGGCCATGGAATTTAAAACTTCAAAAGACCATAACTAGGTCAAATCTCAATGAAAATCCACTTTACAAAGGTCTAAGTTGTGTAAAATTAAATTCTCTTCAACATGGAACAATCAAAACATGAAAATGAACAAGTTTTATAGATCAAAACCACCAAAATCCGAAAATACTTCAATCCTAGATCTACAAAATTCTAAGCTCCAAATGGAGAAAACCCAAGTTCTAATGTTGCTTAAAATGAGCTAATAAAGCTATTAGACAAATAAAATGTAGCCCTCAAGTGATAGCAAGATGCAACTTGCCTAGGTTGGTGGTGTGTTAATGGTGGAGAGGAAAGAGTAATGAGGAAGAAGATGAAGAAAATAAATGCGGAGAGAGAGAGGGAATTTGATATT
Source organism: Iris pallida (assembly GCA_029216955.1). Lineage (NCBI taxonomy): Eukaryota > Viridiplantae > Streptophyta > Magnoliopsida > Asparagales > Iridaceae > Iris > Iris pallida. The sequence continues at coordinate 2,498,062 of JANAVB010006198.1, read as the reverse complement.
TATAGTAGGGTGGTGGTTCTCCATGTCAAACCCAAAATAAACCAAGCCAAGATAAACCAAGGTGAACCAAGTCAAGGCCAATAAACTCTCTCTCTAGCAATTTAAACCAAATAAATCATGAAATAAACCAAGCCTCATAATCAAAAAAATAAACCAATGAACCATTAATACCAATTGAACTATCAATGCCAATAAAACCAAGCCAATGCAAAATAACCAAAATAACTAATCATGACTAAATAAAATATGGGTCCAAAACACGTATACGTACACTAAATACGTATCACGAATTTGGGACATTACATCCTACCCACCTTAAAAGAATTTCGTCCTCGAAATTTAATCAAGAGGCTAGAGATGTAAGGGAAAGCTATTCTATCATAGGCAATCTACCACTATCAATCAATCATACAATCATTCATGCAAGTAAGGATTCGAAGCGTAAGGCATAAGAAAGATATTACACCTTACGAGTCAAACCAGCCGGGATGACCTGATCAGATATCATCCTCATGCTCCCAAGTTTGACTCTCCCAAAGGGGGATGACTCTAAGCAACACGGACTGAACTGATAGTCTTGCGCTTGAGATCTCTCTCTTTGGTCAAACATGGATACGAGCCTCTCCTCATACGAAAAGGTTGGTACCAATAACCAGTTTCGAATGACCTAGGATATGGCTCGGGTCCGGAATGTTCCGTCGCAATTAGGATACATGAAATACGTCATGCACCCCGCATAATGACGGTAGAAAAGTAAGATGAGAGGACACATATACCTCTCGGCCAATTCTGAACCTGAGCCTGGGCTAGGGCAAACTGCCGTGGGTTCTGTTGCTGGAAAGTCTGGGCCTGAGTCGGCAATGGCCTCGGGAACGGAAATTGCTGTTGCTGGTGAACTGAAGCTGGTGCTGGTGCTCTAACCGAGGGACTAGATACTATCGATGCTGAATCAACTCTGAATGGGCAGGACCCCACCCTATGGTCCGGTGCTCCACACAATAAACACAATCCCAACGCCTTGCGACACTCCGCTTCTACGTGTCCAGGCTTTCCATAATAAGAACAGCCTACGGCGGATGACTGCGCTTGCTCCTGTTTCTGCTGAGAGTACGTTAAGGTTGAGTGCTGGTCCGACGTAACTGAAGCTGCTCGCCTCGGAGCTCCAATAGTTAAAGTCCTAGCTGCTGGGGTGGTGTCGAAGACTGGTTCATTTGACTATGGGACCGCTTCCGATCTTCGGTCATATCCACTATTCTCTGGAAGGTATACTCGTGCCTCCTTGCTGCTCGCAACACCGCATCATAGGTCTGATGCTCGAACTGTTCTACTGCCAATATAATCTCCACGTGAAGTCCCTGCTGGAACCTCTGTGCTCTGTCAAACTCGGTTGCCACTAAGGTAGGAGCAAACCGACTGAGTCTGGAAAACTCGGCCGCATAACCGTCGACCGTCCTCCATATCTGCTTAAGATTACTGAACCTGGTCTGCAAGTCATATCGAGCTACTGCATCATAATACTTGGTCTGAAACTTCTAGCTGAACACTGCCCAGGAGACAGGTGTTGCCAATCCCACTGCTTGTGTGGCCCACCAACTGCGGACTAGATCCAATAACTGTAGGCGCACCACAGCCACCTTCTCGTCTTCTGGAGTCTTCGCGGCTTCGAGAATCACCTCTGTATCCTGTAGCCAAGCATCGGCAGCAATGGCATCCTCGCTGCCATCAAACAATGGAGGGTTCAGGCGCTTGAAACTGTTGACCGCACTGTTCCTTCGAGGACCACTTCCACTCATAGCATCTTGTACTACTTGGTGCAGGGCATCTCCCCGACGATCTTGGAACGCAAGCAACTCACGGATGAGTCCTACCAAGTCTCCATCCTCTGACCCTGCTGGCTGGACGGGCTGAACAAGTGGTACTAGTTCTCCAGGAGGCACGGCTCGGGAGGCTGCTGCTGAGGACTGAGCTCCTTCTGGCTGATCAACAGGAACGATGTCACTGAAGCAATGACATCAGGGATATTAAAGAAGGACCAGGATAAATCAATGATACAAGCATGTTATCAAGTCAGGAATTCAAGGAGATATGAAGATACGAGTGGAGATCAAAGGAGAGTACAAATTGAGACATCTATCCGGTAAACCCTCACACATCCTGATTAACAAGACCTGCATGGGCCACCACTTAAACTATGTCACGCCCCAGAACTAGAATACTGGAGAGCGGGGGCGTACATAGCCAGCTACGTATAACGGAATGGAATCCACGTCGCTATACGGTCACGACTGTCTAGATATGTGAGGGTTTCACTACAATCCATCAGTCTCTTAAGGTCATAAAATAGCCTATTGTCTCAATCTCAACCAACTAATAAAAGTTACAAGATGTCAGACCACCAAATATACAATAGTAAGGCATCCCATACATTACATATTCGGAATGATCATGAAGTTAGTCGTTACAAAATGTGAGGACTAGCAAGAGTTCAGTCATACATGATCAACCCCCGGGGCATGTCAATCATGTTACAGCCCGTAGGCAGACAATAAGTAAAGGCTGCAATCGAGCTAACACTTGCTCGTCGGCTAACGCCTCAAAAGAATAATTTACAATATTACAGTGGGAGAACAAAAAGAAATCCACTCGATGCCCTGGTTACGCCTGGTGATCACCATCGGGCTGGAAAGCAGGAAGATCCTTTGGTGCTGCTCCGGTATCTGGCCATACAAAACCAGCTGGGTCAGACCCCAGAAAGAGCAAGTACCACAAAGAAGGCTTCACTTAAGGACTAAAACCAACAAATCATTAGCATTCAACATGTAAGAAAACAATAAGTAATACAGATTGAGGTTTGTGCACTACCAATGCACTTATCCCAATCAGAAAAAATAATTAAGTGAAGCATCATTGACATAAGACAACTGGAGAATCATGCTAAATAAAATATAGCTGGGCAGTATATGAAGAGAAGACGAGGGTACTATCCCGGAAGCCAGGTTACAATCCTTAAACCAAATAAGGACGGAGATTGTAACCCTTCGCCTGAACAGAACTTAGTCTCTGGTCATTTATTGCTAAAGGTGACAATCATTAAGGTAAAAATAAGAGAGTACAATGATAAAAGTGACAATGAAGAGTACAATACGCTAGAGTGACAATAGAGTACAATCATTATAGTAACAATCTGGAGTGACAATCATTCAATCATTCTGGTATAATCTTGTAATTAATCACTTCTAGACAATACTATACTGGACTAGACTCCATCCAATCAATCACGGCCAATCTTTGTCTACGGCTTTCTACATTAACTAACTAGGGTTATCACAATCCTAGTTACTATCAAGATGCAATGAGATGCTCCAAGTAGTCACAGGCCCTGCAGCTATCCAGGTTATTCAGGCGAACATTATAGTGACAATTTAGAGAGTTCAATCATTAAAGTGACAATCAGAGAGAGAACAATGCACTAGAGTGACAATAGAGTTCAATCATTAAAGTGACAATGGAGAGAGTGCCCCACATAACAATGGGCTGGAAATGTGCCCTACTCGTCGGCAGGCTACAAGTCCAAACATTTGCGGCCGGAATAACAGGATCGCCTGTAACTGGAGAACATCTCTTCATGACTAGCGAATTATTCTAGTCATTAACCTTAGTTTATTTCAATATGTATCCCTGACCGTGGTACTCAGGGATCCATACTCTAGACATGATGCAAGATACATTGGTTCATTTATCAATACATTCACAAGTCACCCATGGTGTCCAGGTCAATATTACATTATCATGTCAATAGAGCCGTCGCAACGACGCTCAATAAACTACGCTATTCACTTATCTGGAGGGCACCACCACGGGTCACTATTAAGTTGCGCACAGAATTCAATACATCAACCATGCTATGCTCATATTAATGTCATGTCAAAAGAGTTGAAGTGGTCCGAAAATGATTGGTCCGGAAATGATTGCTCAGACCGTTAAAGTGGTCAGAAGAGTCAGAGATCATCTTCGAGTTGTCCAAGATCGCCAGCGTCATTGGGCTAATTCTCATCGGCGCCCACTTGAGTTTTCTGTCGGCGACCATGTATTCTTGAGGATTTCGCCTAACCGCAGCGTCATTCGTTTCGGCGTACGAGGAAAGCTTAGTCCTAGGTATATAGGGCCGTTCGATATTCTGGAACGAGTAGGTGATGTGTCCTATCGTCTCGCTCTTCCGCCGTCGCTACGTGAGGTGCATGACGTGTTCCATGTATCCCAACTGCGACGGTATATCCCGGACCCGAGCCACATTCTGGATCATTCGGAATTGGTTGTTGGTACCAACCTTTCGTATGAGGAGAGGCCCGTGTCTATATTAGACCAGAGAGAGAAGATACTCAAGAACAAGACTATTAGTTTAGTCCGTGTTGCTTGGGGTCATCACTCTTTGGGTGAGTCGACGTGGGAGCGTGAGGATGATATCCGATCGCGATATCCCGACCTGTTTGACTCGTGAGGTATAATATCTTTCTTATACCTTATGCCTTCGATTCCTTGCTTGCATGAATAATTACTTGATTGCTTGATTAGTATAGCTTGCCTATGAATAGTATAGCTTGTTCTTTTAAGGTGGGTAGAGTTGTAATACATGTTGTTCGTATTAGGTATTTTGGAATACGTGTACGTATTTTATCTTTTATTGCATGTCTCCTTGCTTAATTTATTGGGTATTTTCATTTGCTTAGCCATGGTTCATCTTGGTTCGGTTTGGCTTGAATTGGTTCGGCTTGGTTCGGTTATGAACCAACTCCCCTACCTACCACCACCACCCTCATTTATATTTCTACCTAACTCTCTCTCTCTTTATTTATTCTTCTCCTTCACTTCTTCTTCTCCACCATTTACTCTTCCACCTACCAGAAAAGAGAGCTAGGCAAGTGCAAACTTGCTTCATGATGGATCTCAAGTTTTATTGTTCCATTCTCTTCCTTACTTGATTTTAAGACTCTTTAGAACTTAGCCTTTTTCATTTTGATGGATAATTTCTTGTAGATCTAAGTTTATAATTTTTTGGTTTTCTTGGTTTTTGACCTCTAAAACTTGGTTATTTTCGGAAACTAATGGTTCTATGTTGTAGAGAATTCAATTTCATGCAGTTTTGGCTTTTGTTTCGCTTGATTTCGACTTCGGATGAGGAAGTTATGGCCAAAACAATTTTGGTCAAACTTCTATGTTCATCTGCAGCATGAGGCACATGTCGCAGTTGGCCGCATATGATGTTGTGAAATGAGCCGCATGAGGCACATGTCGTAGTTGGCCGCATATGATGTCGCTGTTTAGCCGCATGAGCCGTATGTCGCAGTTGGCCGCATATAATGTCGCTGTTGAGCCGCATGAGCCGCATGTCGCAGTTGGCCGCATATGATGTCGCTGTTGAGCCGCATAGGCCGTATGTCGCAGTTGGCCGCATATGGTGTCGCGGTTGAGCCGCATAAGCCGCATGTCGCAGTTGGCCGCATATGATGTCGCAGTTGAGCCGCATGTCGCAGTTGGCCGCATAAGATATCGTTGTTGAGCCGCATTGGCCGCATGTCGCAGTTGGCGACATATGGTGTCACAGAATAGGCCGCATAATGCATATTTTGACTATTTCTAACTGTTATATGTCCTAATTGACCGAATTGTGGCTCAAATTTCTCTCAACTCCCAACGTGGAAGTTGTAGATCTTTTCTTTGGCATCAAGAATATGTCACTAGTTATTTTATACAAGTTTCTTTCATTCATAATATTGTAAGAATAGAACACGATAGTGGCCCGCTATGGCGCACTCTTGACAAGTAAACTGACATGATATATCTCGGCATGCTGTTACGACAGCTAGCCTGACATGACAAGTATGAAAGACTTGGACACCGTAGGTAATTGTGTTTATACAAATAAACTAGTACTGTCTTGCATCATGTCTAGGATGGGGACCCCTGAGTACCACGGTCATGGGTACCTACTGAAATTGACTAAGGCTAATTAACTAGAATGATTCAGTAGTCATGAAGAAATTTCCAGCTACAGGCAATCCCGTTATCTGGGCGCATTCAGTGGACTTGTAGCCTACCGACAAGTAGGGCACATTTCCAGCACACAGTTATGTGTTGCATTCTTCCTAAACGGACATTCGACCTGGATAACCGGATGGTCTGCAGGGCTTGTGGCTGTTGGGATAATCTCATTGCATCTTGCTAGTAACTAGGCTTGTGATAACCCTAGTTAGTTAAAAGTATCAAGCCGTACTCTTGATTGGCCGTGATTGATTGGATGGAGTTTATTCCAGCTTAGTCTTATCCTGATCCTATGCAAGATTGTAACATGACATGATTATTGATACTTGTCTTAACAATAACGATCGGGGGTCCAGTTCTGTTCAGGCGAAGGGTTACAACCCCGGTCCTTATTTGGTTTAAGGGTTGTAACCTGGCTCCCGGAGTAGTTCTGTGTCCTCTCTTCGTTATTGTCTTATTGCAACCCCATGTCATGTTCGTCATGTTTTACCTTACCTTAATACCATGATTAATTATGCTGGCCTTAGCAATAAAGATCAGGGGTCCAGTTCTGTTCAGGCAAAGGGTTACAACCCCGGTCCTTATTTGGTTTAAGGGTTGTAACCTGGCTCCCGAAGCAGTTCTGTGTTCTCTCTTCGTTTATTGTCTTCACTGTACCAATAGTATTTGAGACGGGTTTCTATTCAGGTGAAGAGCTGCAACCTCGATCCTTGTTTGGCTTAAGGGTTGTGACCTGGCTACTTGAATAGTTTCCTCGTATTCAGTTTACTGTTGTTATCTCTATTATTATAAGTTCTTTATTTGTTATCTTTAATATTCTATTATGATATGCTGGTTTTAGTTCCTAAGCGAAGCCTCCTTTGTGGCACTTGCTCTTTCTGGGGTCTGACCCAGCTGGTTTTGTGTGGCCAGATATCGGAGCAGCACCAGAGGATCCACCGGTCTTCCAGCCCGATAGTGACCACAAGGCGTAACCAGGGCAACGAATGGGTTTCTTTTGTCCTCCCACTCTATTTGTAAAATTATTCTTTTGAGGCGTTTAGCCGGTGAGCACGTGTTAGCTCGTATTGCACCTTTATTTACTGTCTGCCTACGGACTGTAACTTGATTGACAAATCCTAGGGTTGATCATGTATTGACTAAAACTCTTGCTAGTCCTGACATTTTGTACGACTAGCTTCATGATCATCCAATATGTAATGTATGGGATGCCTTACTATTGTATATTGATGCTCTAACATCTTGTGACTGTTACTGCTTGCTTGTGATTGAGACAATAGGCTTGTTCTTGACCATAGGAGACTGATGGATTATAGTTAAACCCTCATATATCTAGACAGCCGTGACCGTATAGTGACGTGGATTCCATTTCATTATACGTAGCTGGCTATGTCCGCCCCCGGTCTCCAGTATTCTGGTTTTGGGGTGTGACATAGTTTAAGTGGTGGCCCATGCAGGTCTTGTAAATCAAGATATGTGAGGGTTTACCGAATAGATGTCTCAATCAGTATTCGCCCTTGATCTCTGTTCGTATCTTCAAATCCCTGAGAATCTTGACCTGATCACATGTTTGTATCGTTGATCTGTTATGGTCCTTCCTTATTATTCCCTATGTCGTCTTCTTCAGCGGCATTGTTCCTGGACCTGCCGATCAGCAAGGCGGTGCACTTCCAGCAGACCAGCAGCAACCTGGAGATCAAGCCCAGTATTCAGGAGTAGCCTCCAGAGTCATGCCTACCGAAGGAGAACCACCAGTTCAGCCCGTCCAGCTTGCAGAGCCGGATGATGGCACTTTGGTAGGTCTCATCAGGTCATTATTAGCTTTCCAAGATCGTCGAAGAGATGCTTTGTACCAGGCGGTGGCAGACGCTTTGACCAGAGGAGGTCATCAGGGTAATAGCGCAGCCAACAGCTTCAAGCGCTTGAACCCTCCCTTCTTCGACGGCAGTGAAGATGCGATCGCTGTAGATGCTTGGCTTCAGGACACAGAGGTAATTCTAGAAGCAGCCAGGACTCCAGAGAACGAAAAGGTGGCCGTGGTGCGCCTGCAGTTATTGGATCTTGCCCGCAGCTGGTGGGCAGCGCAGGCCGATGGATTAGTGGCCCCTATTTCATGGGCAGTATTCAGGGAGAGATTCCAGATCAAGTATTTTGATGCTGTAGCTCGGTATGATCTACAGACGAGATTTACCAATCTGAAGCAGATGGGCAGGACGGTCGATGGATATGCGGCCGAGTTTTCGAGACTCAGTCGGTTTGCTCCCACCTTGGTGGTAACCGAGTATGATAGAGCCCAGCGATTCCAGCAAGGGCTTCACCTGGAGATTCTATTGGCAGTTGAGCAATTTGAGCATCAGACTTTTGATGTAGTGTTGAGAGCAGCCCGGAGGCATGAATATACCTCCCAGAGGATCGTGGATAGGATCGGAGGTCGGAAGCGATCTCACGGGCAGATGAATCAGTCAGTCATCAGCACCAGCCCCGGCAGCCAGGGCTTTGACCATTGGAGCTCCGAGGCAGGCGGCCTCAGTGACGTCGGTTCAACATTCTACCCCGACGCACCCTCAGCAGCAGAAACAGAAGCAATCTTCCACAGTGGGATGTTCACACTGCGGGAAGCCAGGGCATGTGGTATCCGAGTGTCGTAGAGCACAGGGTTTGTGCTTGGTTTGTGGTGCCCCGGACCACAGGGTTGGGAACTGCCCGAACAGGGGGAGTTCATCCGCCTTCTCTAGTCCTTCAGTTAGAGGACCAGCACCAGTCCAGCAGCAGCTGCAGTACCCGTTCCCGAGGCCATTGCCGACGCAGGCCCAGGTATTCCAGCAGCAGAGACCGCAGCAGTATGCCCAAGCCCAAGCCCTAATCCAGAGCAGGCAGAGGAATTTTCAGCAGAGGGGACCCGCACCCAGAGGACATGGTCAAGTGCTGGCTTTGACCATGGGAGAAGAAGGAATAGCACCAGGTGAGGTGGTGGCAGGTACTATTCTCGTCAACACCTTTCCAGCTTCAGTATTATTTGATTCTGGTGCCTCGCATTCATTTATGTCTGCACGATTTGCGACACGGGTAGGACTGGAGCCTGAGTCATTATCAGTAAGGCTCAATATACTTACTGGTAACGGACTTGTGGGAGTAGATAGAGTATTTTCCTCGTGTCGGGTCGTAGTTAGCGGTAGAGAATTCCCCGCTAGATTGATAGAGTTCCCGATGGCCGATTATGATGTGGTCTTAGGGATGGATTGGTTGAGGGACCAGTATGCTAGGATAGACTGCCACATTGGCAGGGTTATTTTTAGCATTCCAGGCGAGCCGGAGTTTTCTTTCTCCCGAGGCGAAGTTGAACCTTCTCCTTCAGTATTGCGGATGGCAGTGGCAGTAGTACAGTTACCTCGGATAGTCGAAGAGTTTCCAAATATTTTCCCAGAAGAGCTTCCAGGGATACCGCCAGAGCGGAAGATCGAGTTCACCATAGACTTGATTCCCGAAACAGCTCCAGTGTCAGAGAGAGTCTACAGAATGGCGCCGTCAGAGCTAGAGATATTGTACAAGATGATTGAAGAACTCAGAACCAAGGGATTCATTCGTGCTAATGGATCGCCTTGGGGAGCCCCGATGCTTCTTGTGAAAAAGAAGGATGGTACGTCCAGATTGTGTGTTGATTATCGTACCTTGAACTCAGTGACAATCAAGAACAAATACCCTCTCCCGAGGATAGATGACTTGTTTGATCAACTCAAAGGGGTAGCCGTGTTCTCGAAGATTGACTTGCGGTCAGGATACCACCAGATCAGGGTCAGAGAGCAGAACATCCCGAAGACAGCTTTTAGATCTAGGTATGGGCATTGGGAGTTCCTTGTGATGCCATTTGGAGCAACCAATGCGCCGGCTGTATTCATGGACCTCATGAATCGCATCTTCATGCCTTATTTGGATCAGTTCGTGATTGTGTTCCTAGACGACATCCTGGTCTACAGCAAGAGTGAAGCGGAGCATGAGTAGCATCTCCGAGTTGTCCTCCAGATTCTCAGAGAGCACCAGTTGTATGCCAAGTTTAGTAAATGCGAGTTCTGGCTCGATCGTATTTCGTACTTGGGTCATATCATCACCCAAGGAGGAGTTGAAGTGGATCCCCAGAAGATCGTGGCCATTGAGTCATGGCCGCTACCTAGCACAGTGGTAAAAATTTACAGTTTTCTTGGCTTGGCCGGCTACTACCGGCGATTTGTTTCAGACTTTGCTCGAATTTCTGCGCCATTGACCCAGTTGACCCGCAAGGATGTACAGTTTGCTTGGACAGCAGAGTGCCAGGATTCTTTTGAGAGGTTGAAGCGAGGCTTGATGACGGCTCCTATTCTCACGCTTCTAGATGGAACTGGAGGATTCTCAGTGTATTGTGATGCTTCGGACAGAGGTTTAGGATGTGTTCTGATGCAGCATGGGAAGGTAATAGCTTATGCGTCGCGACAACTTCGTGATCATGAGAGAAATTATCCAACCCATGACTTGGAGCTGGCAGCAGTAGTGTTTGCACTTAAGTTGTGGAGGCACTACTTGTACGGAGATATGGTGGAAATTTTCACCGACCACAAGAGCCTGAAGTATGTTTTCACCCAGAAGGATCTCAACATGCGTCAGAGGAGATGGCTAGAGCTGCTTGTGGATTATGATGTCAACCTGCAGTATCACCCAGGGAAGGCCAACGTTGTTGCAGATGCTTTGAGCAGGAGAGCCGAAGTTTATTTCCTGACAGCGCAACCAGAACTGTTAGCCGATCTTCAGAAGATGGGTATAGAAGTTGTCCTCCCTTCCAGTGTGGCAATGATGGCCAGTATGCAAGTTCAGTCCACTATAGTCGAGAGGATCCGGATGGTGCAGTCAGTAGATTCCAAGCTTCAGCGACTCAGAGCAGAGTGTGAGGCAGGACGAAGACCAGAGTTATGCATTCATGAAGACGGTACACTTTGACATGGTAAGCGTCTTTGTGTACCCAGTGGAGATATCAGACATGAGATTATGGCAGAGTCCCACAGTTCGCAGTATTCCATTCATCCCGGTGGCACGAAGATGTACCGTGATATCCGCCAGCACTTTTGGTGGAATGGCATGAAGAGGGAGATAGCCCGGTTTGTCTCTCGTTGTTTAGTCTGCCAATAAGTTAAGGCTGAACATCAGAGACCAGCTGGACTACTTCAACCATTGCCGATTCCCGAGTGGAAATGGGAGCATATAACCATAGATTTTGTGACTGGATTACCTAGATCCCCATCTGGTAGAGATGCTATTTGGGTTATAGTTGACAGGCTCACGAAGGTAGCTCACTTCCTCCCGTTCAGAGTTGGTCAGTCGACAGCTCGGTTAGCAGAGATGTACCTCAGGCAGATAGTCAAGATGCATGGAGTACCAGTTAGTATCACATCGGACAGAGATTCGAGATTCACATCGCACTTTTAGCATAGCCTGCAGGAGAGTTTGGAAACTCATCTCCAGTTCAGTTCAGCATATCATCCGCAGACAGATGGTCAGTCGGAACACACGATCCAGACTCTTGAAGATATGTTGCGGTCATGTACACTCGACTTTGGTGGTTCGTGGGAAGATCACGTGCACCTGGTGGAGTTCTCGTACAACAACAGTTTCCAGGCCAGTATCCAGATGGCACCGTTCGAGGCACTGTATGGTAGGAAGTGTCGATCCTCGCTAGCCTGGGACGATGTCGGAGAGAGGCAGATGCTTGGTCCGGAAATGATTGCTCAGACCGTTGAAGTGGTCAGAAGAGTCAGAGATCATCTTCGAGTTGCCCAAGATCGCCAGCGTCATTGGGCCGATTCTCATCAGCGCCCTCTTGAGTTTTCTGTCGGCGACCATGTATTCCTGAGGATTTCGCCTAACCGCGGTGTCATTCGTTTCGGCGTACGAGAAAAGCTTAATCCTAGGTATATAGGGCCGTTCGATATTCTGGAGCGAGTAGGTGATGTGTCCTATCGTCTCGCTCTTTTGCCGTCGCTACGTGAGGTGCATGACGTATTCCATGTATCCCAACTGCGACGGTATATTCCAGACCCGAGCCATATTCTGTATCATTCGGAATTGGTTGTTGGTACCAACCTTTCGTATGAGGAGAGGCCCGTGTCTATATTGGACCGGAGAGAGAAGATACTCAAGAACAAGACTATTAGTTTAGTCCGTGTTGCTTGGGGTCATCACTCTTTGGGTGAGTCGACGTGGGAGCGTGAGGATGATATCCGATCGCGATATCCCGACCTGTTTGACTCGTGAGGTATAATATCTTTCTTATACCTTATGCCTTCGATTCCTTGCTTGCATGAATAATTACTTGATTGCTTGATTAGTATAGCTTGCCTATGAATAGTATAGCTTGTTCTTGTCCCTCGAGCCTCTTAATTAAATTTCGAGGACGGAATTCTTTTAAGGTGGGTAGAGTTGTAATACCTGTTGTTCGTATTACGTATTTTGGAATACGTGTACGTATTTTATCTTTTATTGCATGTCTTCTTGCTTAATTTATTGGGTATTTTCATTTGCTTAGCCATGGTTCATCTTGGTTCGGTTTGGCTTGAATTGGTTCGGCTTGGTTCGGTTATGAACCAACCTCCCTACCTACCACCACCACCCTCATTTATATTTCTACCTAACTCTCTCTCTCTCTCTCTCTTCATTTATTCTTCTCCTTCACTTCTTCTTCTCCACCATTTACTCTTCTACCTACCAGGAAAGAGAGCTAGGCAAGTGCAAACTTGCTTCATGATGGATCTCAAGTTTTATTGTTCCATTCTCTTCCTTACTTGATTTTAAGACTCTTTAGAACTTGGCCTTTTTCATTTTGATGGATAATTTCTTGTAGATCTAAGTTTATAACTTTTTGGTTTTCTTGGTTTTGACCTCTAAAACTTGATTATTTTCGAAAACCAATGGTTCTATGTTGTAGAGAATTCAATTTCATGCAGTTTTGGCTTTTGTTTCGCTTGATTTCGACTTCGGATGAGAAAGTTATGGCCAAAACAATTTTGGTCAAACTTCTATGTTCATCTGCAGCATGAGGCACATGTCGCAGTTGGCCGCATATGATGTCGCAAAATGAGCCGCATGAGGCACATGTCGCAGTTGGCCGCATATGATGTCGTTGTTGAGCCGCATGAGCCGTATGTCGCAGTTGGCCGCATATGATGTCGCTGTTGAGCCGCATGAGCCGCATGTCGCAGTTGGCCGCATATGATGTCGCTGTTGAGCCGCATGAGCCGCATATCGTAGTTGGCCGCATAAGATGTCGCTGTTGAGCCGCATAGGCCGCATGTTGCAGTTGGCCGCATATGGTGTCGCGGTTGAGCCGCATAAGCCGCATGTCGCAGTTGGCCGCATATGATGTCGCAGTTGAGCCGCATGTCGCAGTTGGCCGCATAAGATGTCGCTGTTGAGCCGCATAGGCCGCATGTCGCAGTTGGCCGCATATGGTGTCGCAGAATAGGCCGCATAATGCATATTTTGACTATTTCTAACTGTTATATGTCCTAATTGACCGAATTGTGGCTCGAATTTCTCCCAACTCCCAACGTGGAAGTTGTAGATCTTTTTCTTGGCATCAAGAATATGTCACTAGTTATTTTATGCAAGTTTCTCTCATTCATAATATTGTAAGAATAGAACACGATAGTGGCCCGCTGTGGCGCACTCTTGACAAGTAAACTGACATGATATATTTCGGCATGCTGTTACGATAGCTAGCCTGACATGACAAGTATGAAAGACTTGGATACCGTGGGCGATTGTGTTTGTACAAATAAACTAGTACTATCTTGCATCATGTCTAGGATGGGTCCCCTGAGTACCACGGTCAGGGGTACCTACTAAAATTGACTAAGGCTAATTAACTAGAATGATTCAGTAGTCATGAAGAGATTCCCAGCTACAGGCAATCTCGTTATCTGGGCGCATTCAGTAAACTTGTAGCCTACCGACGAGTAGGACACATTTCTAGCACACAGTCATGTGTTGCATTCTTCCTAAACGGACATTCGACCTGGATAACCGGATGGTCTGCAGGGCTTGTGGCTGTTGGAATAATCTCATTGCATCTTGCTAGTAATTAGGCTTGTGATAACCCTAGTTAGTTAAAAGTATCAAGCCGTACTCTTGATTGGCCGTGATTGATTGGATGGAGTTTATTCCAGCTTAGTCTTATCCTGATCCTATGCAAGATTGTAACATGACATGATTATTGATACTTGTCTTAACAATAACGATCGGGGGTCCAGTTCTGTTCAGGCGAAGGGTTACAACCCCGGTCCTTATTTGGTTTAAGGGTTGTAACCTGGCTTCCGGAGCAGTTCTGTGTCCTCTCTTCATTATTGTCTTATTGCAACCCCATGTCATGTTCGTCATGTTTTACCTTAACTTAATACCATGATTAATTATGCTGGCCTTAGCAATAAAGATCAGGGGTCCATTTTTGTTCAGGCAAAGGGTTATAACCCCGGTCCTTGTTTGGTTTAAGGGTTGTAACCTGGCTCCTGGAGCAGTTCTGTGTCCTCTCTTAGTTTATTGTCTTCATTGTACCAATAGTATTTGAGACGGATTTCTATTCAGGTGAAGGGCTGCAACCTTGGTCCTTGTTTGGTTTAAGGGTTATGACCTGGCTACTTGAATAGTTTTCTCGTACTCAGTTTACTGTTGTTATCTCTATTATTATCAGTTTTTTATTTGTTATCTTTAATATTCTATTGTGATATGCTGGTTTTAGTTCCTAGGTGAAGCCTCCTTTGTGGCACTTGCTCTTTCTGGGATCTGACCTAGCTGGTTTTGTGTGGCCAGATATCGGAGCAGCACCAGATGATCCACCGGTCTTCTAGCCCGATGGTGACCACAAGGCGTAACCAGGGCAACGAGTGGGTTTCTTTTGTCCTCCCACTCTATTTGTAAAATTATTCTTTTGAGGCGTTTAGCCGGCGAGCACGTGTTAGCTCGTATTGTACCTTTATTTTCTGTCTGCCTACGAACTGTAACATGATTGACAAATCCTAGGGTTGATCATGTATTGACTAAAACTCTTGCTAGTCCTGACATTTTGTACGACTAGCTTCATGATCATCCAATATGTAATGTATGGGACGCCTTACTATTGTATATTGATGCTCTAACATCTTGTGACTGTTACTGCTTGCTTGTGATTGAGACAATTGGCTTGTTCTTGACCATAGGAGACTGATGGATTGTAGTTAAACCCTCATATATCTAGACAGCCGTGACCGTATAGTGACGTGGATTCCATTTCATTATACGTAGCTGGCTATGTCCGCCCCCGCTCTCCAGTATTCTGGTTCTGGGGCGTGACAATAATAGGCTAGGACATGTTCATTGTAAACGAATAAACAGAATATCTAGTCTAGGACTTATCTCCAAGTGTGGGGGTAAGGTAGAGAAATGTAAAGTTTGTGCTCAAACAAAGATCACAAGGAAACCCTTTCCTCGGGTTAATCGACGTACAGATCTTCTGGAGTTGGTACACTCCGATATCTGTGACTTCAAACAGTTCTCTACAAAGGACGGGATGAAGTATTTCATAACCTTCATCGATGACTTCTCAAAGTATGCGTTCGTCTACTTGCTGAAGGCTAAAGACGAAGCATTCGAGAAGTTCAAGGAGTTCAGAGCCGAAGCTGAACGGCAGACTGGACAACAACTCTAAAGAATAAGAAGTGATCGAGGTGGGGAGTACAGGTCTCATGAATTCGCATCGTTCTGCAAAGAACATGGAATTATCAATAAGACTACGGCTCCGTACTCTCCTCAATCAAACGGAGTAGCAGAGAGGAAGAACAGAACGTTAACAGAAATGATTAACTCAATGTTGTTGACTGCTGGTCTTCCTAAGTGCTACTGGGGAGAAGTTGCATTGACGGCCACTTTTATTCTAAATAGAGTGCCTCATGCAACTTCAGACGTTACTCCTCATGAACTCTGGTTCAAGGTCAGACCTAACTTGAATGTCATTCGAGTGTGGGGGTGTCTGGCATATGTCAAGCTTCCAGATCTGAAGATTCAGAAGCTTGGGACAAGGACTACTAAGACGATCTTCTTGGGGTATGCCGAGAAGAGTGATGCTTGGAGATTTTTTGATATTGAATCAAATCATATCATCGAATCTCGCGACGCAGAATATTTTGAAGACAAGTTTGCAAGGCACAAGAATATTGTTCTTGCGGATGTTCCGGAGAATAATGAGGGTGCGCAGGACTTCAATGAAGATGTGGTCCAAAAAGATGTTGTTGTTGAAACAACAGTTGAACCAGATCTCGCTGAGCCGTCAACGAAGCGAGTGAGGAGGCCGAAGGACTTCGGAAGTGACTTTGTCACCTATCATGTGGAAGCAGATCCGCTTACCTATGATGAGGCGATGAAGACCAAAGACGCAGTTTTCTGGAAGGAGACGATGGACAATAAAATTGATTCCATCACCTCAAATAACACTTGGGTGTTGGTTGATCTTCCTGAAGGAGCGAAACCCATCGGATGCAAATGGATCTTCAAGAAGAAGATGAAAGCAGACGGAACTATTGACAAGTTCAAGGCTAGGTTGGTAGCCAAGGGGTTTTCTCAGAAGCAGGAGATTGACTACTTTAACACGTATGCTCCAGTAGCCCGGATGACCACCATTAGAATATTGATTGATCTCGCAGCAATACATAAGATAGTGATACATCAGATGGATGTGAAAACGGCTTTCCTAAATGGCGAGCTGACCGAAGAGATTTATATGCAACAGCCAGAGGGATTTGTCGTCAAGGGTCTTGAAGACAAAGTCTGCAAGTTGGTGAAATCTTTGTACGGTCTTAAATAGGCTCCCAAGATGTGGCATGAGAAATTTGACAAAGTTATAAGGTCAAATGGCTACATGGTCAGCGAGACGGACAAGTGTGTTTACACGAAGTTCGCTGATGGAAGAGGTGTGATCGTTTGTCTGTACGTGGACGACGTGCTTATCCTAGGTACGGATATAGGTTGTGTCACGGAGACAAAGAAATTCATCTCGAGCAAGTTCAGTATGAAGGACTTGGGGGAAGCTGATGTGATCTTAGGGATCAAGATCATCCGGACAGACACTGGACTAGAGCTGTCACAGTCTCATGATATTGAGAAAATGATCACTCGTTATGGGTATCGGGATCTTCCAGGGATCGATACGCCGTACAGGTGTGGTCTGAAGCTGAAGCCTAATTCAGGGGAAAGTGTCAGGCAGCTGGAGTATTCAAGCGTAATCGGGAGTTTGATGTATGCTACTACTGCTACAAGGCCTGACATAGCTTTCGCCGTGGGAATGCTGAGTCGTTTTACTAGCAACCCAGGTGTTGAACACTGGAAAGCTGTGAAACGGGTTATGAGATATCTCAAGAAGACTCAGACATATGCACTGTACTACAGCGGAGATCTGCCGGTAGTGGAAGGCTTCAGTGATGCCAGCTGGTGCTCAGAGGTGGAGAGCGAGAGGTCCACAGGTGGATTCATTTTCACAATGGGTGGAGCTGCTATATCGTGGAAGTCGAAGAAGCAGACTGTGCTCTCGCGGTCATCCATGGAATCTGAGTTCTTTGCACTTGATACCGCAGCCGAGGAAGCAGAATGGCTTCGGGAGCTCATGTATGATCTTCCAGTGATTGGGCGCAAATATCGGCAATACCGATATACTGCGACAACCAGGCGACTGCGGCAGTGGCATCAAATGACCTCTTCAACGAGAAGAAGAGGACTGTGCGGTTGAAGCACAGGACAGTATACGATCTTATCAAGAGAGGTGTTATTGCAGTGATTGATGTTCGGAGTCAGGAGAACCTGGCGGATCCGTTCACCAAGGGCCTCAAACGCCAGCTGGTCGATGACACAGCTTGTAAAATAGGCTTGAAGGCATTCTGATATTGTATTATTGTATTCCTACCATAAAGTTTTATGCTAATAGTTCAAAGAGAAATCTACTAGGCATCTAGCTTTTGGTTCAAGGGAGGACCACTAATCGGAAGAATATCAGGAACGGTGGGTACATGTTCTATTGGGCATGGAGAGGTTACGGACCTATAACCACTGTTGTCTATTGTTGTTTTCTGCAGAAAACGGTTCCTGTGGGAAGGTTGGCTTAATTGCCTTAATGAGTTCTCAGGCAGAGTGAATACCTGGTGTGCTTTACAGGAAGCACGGTAGAGCAGCACTACAAGGAGTGAAACTCCATGCTATAGTGGGGTGACTCCACAATGAGGTTCCTATATGTGGGGTGCTGCCCAGGAATAGGATAAAGCCTCGGCTTTGCAGGCCAAGTCACAGCGGCGTAGCACCGTAAATAGGCAGTTAGCCTAATGCTGTATGTTAAAAATAAAAAGGGGTGTAGTCAGCACTACAAAGAGGAAGAGTTCCTCATGTTACAGTGGCACGACACCACGATGAGGTACCCGGTTAGGGATAAAGCCTCGGCCTTGCAAGCCGTGTCGTTACAGCATAACACCGCAAGGGAGCCTAAGGCTTCATGTTGGGTAGTTTGGCACTACAAAGAGGCGGTTGCCTCATGCTACAGTAGTATGACACTACGATGAGGTTCTCGATACAGGGTAAGGCCTCGGCTTTATGCCATGTCATAGCGGCGTAGCACCGCAAGGGAAGCGCAAAGCGCTTCATGCCATGTCTCTTTATAATGAACTCACCTATAGTGTATGGACAAAGAGATATCAGGCCGTCTCTTGAGGGTAAACTTGTAGACGTCCAAAATTATACACTGAAACCAGGCTAGCACAGGGCCTTTAATGTGTAGCCAGAAACACATGTAACTACATTATGTGAGTGGAAAGAATTTCAGCTATGATACAGAATTCAAGGCTTAGTCCATTCTTGTATTATAGTCTGATTTTTGATCCATGCCGGAAGATTCAAGTCGTCAGCGACATCTCTCCTAATGCATGATGGACAATTACTGTGGGGAACACTTATACCCATATATATATAGATGTGTGGGGGATTGTTGGAGTTTTGGTTTTTCCTTTAGAAAACTTTAGTCCCACATCGGAAAAAACAAAGAGATTGTATCTCTATATATTAGCTTTGCTATTATTGGAGATGCACATGTGGTGTGGCGGTGCACATGGGTTTGCCATGTGGGATTATTTTTCTAATGGGAAAAATGTTAAAATCAACAATTAAAGTATTCATGCTTTTTGTTCTTGGGAAATTTATTACCATGGGAGCTAAGCCCCGTAGGGGCTTAGCGACTCGGACTCGGACTCGGACTCGGGCTCATGGACTCATGAGGCATAATGTGACGTTTTGTTGGCGCACTTTGCACTTAGCACGTCAGCATCGTCGCTAGGCGCATAGTACGCTTAAGTTGCGCTCGTGCAATCGTCGCTAGGCGCATAGTGCGCTTAAGTTGCGCTCGTTGCGCGAGCCACTTGCATGGCCACGTTGCACGCCACAGTTTGCGCGGCCAGGGTGCGTGCCAGGTTGCGCGCCAGGTTGCGCACAGGTTGCGCACAGGTTGTGTCGGGTGCGCCGGTTGTGCCGGTTGCGCACGTTGCACAAGTTGCACGCGTGGCGCACGTTGCGCGAGTGGCGCAAGGTGGTGCAGGTCGCGCAGGTGGCGCAGTGCGCGCAGTGGCGCAAGTGACTCAGTGCGCAGAGTGCAAGGAGCGCAGGGTGCGCGCAGTTGGTGCAACTTGCAGCAGAACGTGCGTTTGCATGTTCTGGACGGTTGCTACATGTTCGGGGTGGTTTTTACCACGTCCCTAACTTTGTGGCAACCGAACAGTTGCTGCAGGGCCTATATAAGGCATCCTCTCTCTCTCAAGGCTAGAGATACACAAAGAATAGAAGCCACCACAGAAAGTTTACGAAGTATTTTTTAACACAAGTAAACAGAGAATTCAGAAGTGTTCTTTAACACAGTTCTGATCTTCCAGTAGCCTTCGAGAGAGAGGAAAGGCGCCGCACCAGCGTTGCTTTTGTACGGGAGTTCGTGTCCATCCGAGGAGTTAGAAGAGCAGGAGTGTTCCAAGTTCTCCGACGAACTTGCTGGTTCCTGGAAGCTGTTCGTGTAGGGCGAATAAAGCTTTGAGCAACGGTGATTATTCACCCCAGCAGAAGATCTTACATCTTTCGCCAGATTCTCGTAATTCAGGATCACCTTCCTTGAAGTATTGTGCCCCGGCACTAACAAAATATATATATATATATATATATATATATATATATATATATATATATATATATATATATATATATATATTTTTTTTTTTTTTTCTTTTTCTTTTTCTTTTTTTCTTTTTTTGAAGCAATGGGTAATTCTGGTGAACTCGCCTCCACTGGGGCTCGAACTCCCGACCACTTGGGCCTCATGCATCTCTCTTAACCATTAGGCTATATATATATATATATATATATATATATATATATATATATATATATATATATATATATATGACTTAGACTCCAAGCGTCGTTGTTGAATGACTATTTCAAGGGAAGACATTTTTCGAGACGACACCCGTCGACCGCAACGACCAACAGTAAGGCGTCACATGTGTGGCGTAGGCTCTTGCGCGAGAGGGAGCTCGGGGAAAGGCATATCCGGTTGTGCGTAGGGAATGGGGAGAGCTCGATCATTCATGAAACATGGGTCGGTGAGGGGAGGCTGGCAGTTGAAGCGGAGTGTCCGCTGGTCCTCATTCACCAGGCGTGGAAGGAAGTAGAAGGGTGGGATTACGTTTTGCTAGCTAGATGGTTCGGAGAGGGGGTCGCACAGGAGGTCAGAGACGGAGGGCGCGGGATATCCGAGGAGAGGGACTCCCTCATGTGGACGGTGGACTCTGCGGTTCATGCTTAGATCGGCATGGGAGACTGTCCGGGTCAAGCATCCGGTGTCCAAGCGATTGGCGGCGGCGTGGGGTCGACAGTTCCCGTTAAAATGGAGGATCACCCTTTGGAGGACCTAGAAAGGTAAACTTCCAACCGACGTCATCAAAAATATGGGATTTGCCTTGGCCTCCCGTTGCCACTGCCGTCTTAATGCAAAGGAGGAGACTATCAGTCATGTGTTGTCGGAGAGAGGTTTGGCTTGCGGGGTTTGGGAATGGCTTGGATTGCAATACGACGTGACGTGAGGACACCGTGGATAGGTTGGAGATGTGGTGGGCGCCCAATCAAATAGATGAATCCAAGGTTCACGTAGCGGCGGTAGTTTGGATGTTATGGAAGAATAAGAACAAGAGTAGGTACGAAGGCCGAATTTTTTCGGTTCAAGCGCTCATCAGTGAGGTTATGAGACAGTACAGCAAAGTGAGGAGGGGTTTGAGCCCTACGGAGGGGATATAGGTGGTTTGTGTTTGTATACGGGAGTGTAGCATTTTGTGTGTTTTTGTGTTCCCTCTTTTGGGGGTTGCTGGTGCTCGCTTATTTTGTCTAGAGCACGGTTTGGTCCATGGGTTCCCCATTTTGTAGCCCATCATTTCTTTTATCTATAATATCGCTCTTTGTTGGTTATATACGTATATATAGAAAAGATTGAAAAATTGAACACTTTTTAAGGAAGAAACAGACATTGATCCCTCATATATATATATATATATATATATATATATATATATATATATAGAGAGAGAGAGAGAGAGAGAGAGAGAGAGAGAGAGATTGAAAAAAATTGGGAAGATTGTGAATGTGATGCTGCAGTGACCATACTTGTTTCTCAAAAATAATATCTAAAGAATGCACATACATACTTGTTCAGTCTCTACAGTGCAAATCATTGATTTCTTTTTAACAGAAGTGAAGAGAAATTAAAGCATGCATATCCTATTTTGTAACCATCGCATGGAGTGAATATATATCGAATTCATCAAAAGTATATATAGCTCAAAATTCAGATGGAACCTATGAAAAAACATGACAAACACGAACCAATCACCAGCTCAACGAGCAAACGCAATATAAATCAACATATCAATCAAGCCCGACCAAAGGAGGCCCGGTTAGAAGATGAAAAAGTCTAAACAAGCAGAAGTGCCAATTAACAATACTACAAATAATGAAAATCGACTATAGACGTTTGAGAATCCAAGAAAATACTATAACTGATATAATAAATGTAAAACCAAAAGACTTGGAATATAAAAAATTTAACATAAAATCTTGTTAGGCAAAAGTCTCATACAAGTATTTAAAATATATAAATATTAGAATTTAAGAAAGATTTAATGAACAAACATGTTATAAATAAAGGAACAAACTACTCATATAATACAATAATAATCGGTAAGATTTTATAAGACTTAAATCTGCAAAAGAACTTAAAATAATAAAGGAATTCTTTATTGTGAAATAAATACTCCAAAGGTGCAGCATAACATCTTTACTAACTACATAGAAGAAAACTAATAATAGTTACACATATCAAAACAAACACTAGAAATTCTGATATTAATTACAAAACTATATGTAATGAAATGAACAAACCTCAAAAAATAGTATTCAATAAATCCCACAAGATCATATGGTGCATCAAACTACTACTAAATTCATTAATTAGCTGGCATTATAAATGATAATAAGATCGCAGTTATAATAACTATAACAAGTCAGGTCCTTCAATTCAAGTCTCAAATGTTCCTCAAGGCGACACGTTATAGCATAACTCTACTATGGTAATTATCCAGGGAGAGAAGATGTTCATGTTGCATTGTGCCATTCCAGAAGCAATTTTGCAGTTGTAACAAACAGACCATGCCTAACCACCCGCACCAAGAGGGGGCACCCCTCACTGCTGGTGCCTCCAACAGCAGCTCCTGATGACTTCAGCAAGAACCTATCACAAGAACAGCAGATTAGATCCTCATATTAGCGAGTGACTAGCCACTTGTTTCCAGAAGCTACAAAAGCATATTGTTCTCTCTTTAAACTGCATGTACCTTGGTTGGATGATGTATAATTACTGTTTGCAATTTCAATGGGAAAATATTACCACGACTAACACTTTAAAGAAGTTATATCTTCAAGTATTCCAGCTCAACCTGACATTTGACCTGGGCTCATCCAGATTACAGAATTCACAGTTGAATTTTGGTTGAGCCCAGGCACAATAGGCCTGGGTTAGGTAGAGTTAGGGAAGCAGCTACAAAAAGAAATCATCATTCTAAAGCAGAAGATCACCCCGAGAAGTGGACCAAAGATCCGGTCATAATTCTAATTGAACTTTACAGCAGTAAATACTAGCAAATTATTCCTTGTCCATGAACATATCTACAAATCTAAATTTTGATTTTGTCCCGTATTTTTAAGTCCATGTGCCTTGGCATAATATCTTGTTTCAACTCACCAGGGCAAGCACATTCAGTCCTCATCGCTATCAAAGACGACTGCTTTTCTTCGATGAGTTGTTGTCTTTCTGGGTGGGGAGTCCTCATCTGACTGAATCTCCTTGCGTTTGAGACCGCTGCCTCCAGATCCCTTCTTTTGCTTTGGCTCCTGGACAGTAGATATTAATTGAATAAGTAAACAGGTAAACATGCATTCTGTCAATAGCAATCTAGCATGCCTCTCTAAATTATGCATCCAGTGTAACATCCGTAAACCAACCAAAGTAAACTTCAGTAACTAACGACATTGATAAAACCCTTTCTATCCATTAAAAGACAACTGCCTTAAAAGTATTATTCTGGACACTTGAGGTATTAAGAGCATACAAACAATCTTTATGACCCTTAAAAGTATTTAGATTGGTCATTTGAGATCTCCAGCATAGAAAATCAAGTATAGATCATTTCCTTGTAGGAGATAATTACCTCTTCTTCCTCTGACATGGAATCTGCACCAGCAACTTCTTCCTCTGCATCCTCATCTTCATACTCATCTTCAGGGTCTGGCTCATCTTCCCTTCCACGAGACGGTGATCTCTCAATATCCTCCCCATCAGTTTCATATTCAGACTCCTCCCTTTCACTCTCAGAATATTTTTCTACAGGGCGTTTTGATGGACGAACAGCAGGCAAGGATGGCTTGCGAGGGGCATTTTTGTATACATTTGACTAATGATCATGATGCAGCAATTAGCATAATTTGCATGGAAATCAAAACATATTTCTGTCTGTACCTATTTAGTAGCTACTTCAGATACGATATCAGAAACTCACCTTCTTCGCATTGATAATACGCCTCTCTCGTTGAGCTTCAGCTTCCATATCTTCCTCAAAACGGTTACGAGATGAACCTCGACGGGAATTGTAGTCATCATCAGGTTCATCTTCCTGAGATTTAGAATTTCAATGCATACATTATCAAATTTCTGTAGTACCATATGTATACCAAAATATTCCTAACCAAAGGCCAGGAAGGACTAGCTGAAAACAAAAAAGAATTGGTCGAAGGCGGAACAGACTAGTATACAATCAGAAGGAATAAAAGGAGAATGCCAAGTGCAAATGTCCAAAACATTGAACAATAATGTGGGCAAGCAGCTATCAAGTACATGAAATATACGAAAAAATTTCTGAGACGTCATGAATGAGTATCTTGAATAATTCTCAAGAAGAAAAATGAAGGTTTTAAACACCCTACCTTTAAGATATCTAAAAAAACCCTTCTCATTTTACATTACATCTGTCACCTAACTAGGGTGTACATAAAAACCAAGAAATTGAATCAACAATAGAATTTTCAACTCAGATGTTGACATACGTGTTAGTTGTTGCTATCTTGAAGCTTCACATAAACCTCTCAAATATGAGCTCTCTTACGTTTTGAAGAAATTAGAATGTTGAGATGGGTCAGTGTTAACATAGGTGTCAGTTGTTGCTATCCTGAAGCTTCACATAAACCTCTCAAATATGAATTCTCTCTTACAGAACTTGGTTCAAAAAATGAGTTAGAAGAAATTAGAATGTTGAGATGGGTCAGTGGCAACACATATTAAAAGATAGGGCAAGGAAACGAGAAATTGAATGTGGTGCTAATTGAGAACAAGATGAGAGAACCGTCTGAGGTGGTTGTCATGTGGAACCGAGAACTATAGATGCTCCAATTAGGAGCAGTATGATCTTAGTTAAAGGAGCTGTTATAACTAGGGTAGCCCTAACCAAACTTGGCTTGAGGCTATTAGAAAGGATATGGTTATTTCAGAGAGGAAATGGCCATTAACGAGCAGAATGGAAGAGAAGGATCCATGTAGACGACCCCAAAATATGGATAAAAGGCTTTTCTGTTGTTCACTCACAGAACTCAAAATTATATTTTGACGCCCTTATCGAACTACTAACAAGTGATCAGATGATGTATGAAAACAGAAAATCATATTAAAAAAACCTCTTCCAGTGCATCTTCCAAAAACCCAGGGGAAAGCTGCCGTCCTCTATGGCTACTAGTTGGTGCATACTTGCGGTTGACTTTTTCACGCTTCCGATTAAGAAGCTCATTAGCTCTGATTGTTTGGCCTTCAACCTGAAAAGAAAGATTTCAATAAGTTGTTTATGACTATGCACCAGAAAATAAGTGTATGATCAAAATTACATTCAAATATGTCGACGCAGATGCTGATAAAGATTTCTCAATTACTTTTTGTGACAGAAAGAACTAGTTTAACTTAAGATTCAGAGTATTAGTGAAGCACTTTTCATAGTGCCTCATTTGACAGAGAGCCAATTAAGCACCAAAGAACAAAGAGGTATTTGAAAAACAGTATGCATGGTATAACAATTTATATATAATAACATTAAGTACAAGGGGAAAGGGATGCCAAATACATAGCAACCACCTTTTAAGAACAATGAAACAAAAATTAGAAACTCTGTACCGTTTGATTATTTTCATTAAACAAGACCAAATAGGAAAATGGAACTCCAGAATAAGTATCAAAGTAACTATTTGGACCGTATTGTCATCCTTACGGTACTAAACCAACTAGGAAGCACTGACAAAATGTGAGCAGTGTATTGTTGAGCAGTGTATTGTTGGACATGTATTGGATAAGTATTACATTATTAGACACAACCCAGACACTCCAAAATGCACTAGGACACACCAAATTAGGTGCAGTGTCCATGTTGCCATGTCCTTACCATGTTGTGTCGTATGTCTGTCTGTGCAACATAGCTAACCAATCAGTATTATGCATGTACATTTGATGTGCTAAATATATTATTTTGCATTGACACCATACTAGCCTCATCTCTCTAATCAATTTGTTTGATGTGTTGCGATACTAATTGCATATAGTCAACTGAAAACTACACATTTTAGCCACATCACATCTGGATAAAGACTTCTTGTCGTTTTTTTAATCAAACCAGCATCAGTACAATGCATGCCAATACCTATGTAATGATTCTGTAGGCACATTGGCTTTTCTTTGAGCAGACTGCATTGTTGTTTACTACAACATAAGATTCCCAAAGGAGGATATAGTTTATTGTAGATGATTAATATAGTATCAGCAAAATACAGAACTAACGTGAATTTAGCAGCTAGTGTTTGATCTATGATCTTCATCTCCACACATGAAATTATCTCGCACACCTCTCCTCACCCCGCATAGAACTAATGTACATCAAATACCAACAGGTAATCATGCCTAAATTGGCTTCATGCCCTCTAAACAGTTCCACCTAATTACTAGTTATCAATGGAAAACATTCAACTCTTATAATAAAAGATGAACATTTCATTCGCCTCACCTTTTAAGTGTAACCCATTTGCATTTGCTGGTTTCACATTTATAACATTCTTGAAAAAAATGTGGCATATTCATCATTATGTGAGAACCATTATGATCTATACAGCAATTATTTCACTGCAAGCTTGTTAAGGGGGTGTGAGACAATGAGGACTAAGAAGGTCTACACAGGGGCCTCAAGGCGGTGAGGCGAGACCTCAAGAATAAAATTTGGAGTGGATGGTAGATAAGCTTGTGGTTTATGAATGGGACTTTGTGTTGTGGTTTTCCCTAATTGATGATAAATGTATAATTAGAAACTATAAGCATACCATGCAAATTTGTTGTGCATACTAAATACACAAGTTAGGTATTTCGACATCAACTTAATGAAGTGTTCAATCAAAAACCAATTGCTAGTGCTAAGAATATTAGTAACTTGACATATCGAGATAGGAGAACACCAAAACAAGAAAGAGAGGCATTATGGAAAGCGAACGAGGTAGACTTACATGTCGGTAGATGGGAATGGACTCGAAGTCGAATATAGATATGAGATGAGATGCAATGGATTAGGGCAGCCACAAAAGAACGGGAAACAAAAGGACAAAGGGGTAAGGCTTTGTTCCTTTTCTTTAATATACGTATTTAATTATTAACGGTATCTACGAGTTATTAGACCTGGCTCAGATTCTAAATTAAAAAATAGCCTTAGTAAGGTCACATTTAGGCCAAGGCAGATTGATGTGGCCACCTAACACAATGAGGCGACATACCATCTGAAGCGCCTAGGTAAGTGCCTAAGGCAGCAAAGTCCTCTAATAACATTACTTTGGCATCCTCCTAAGACCGTGAGACGGGGACCTTTAATAACACTACTTAAATGCAATTAAAGACGACGCCTCTGCACATTTCCAAGTCACATGTTATTTTGACTATACAGGAACATCAACGCCGGAGACAAATGAGAAGAAGTTTCAAGTCAAATCCTGAAAGAAACACAAACAATTAGAGAAAGGTACACAATAAAACATTATACCGCATTGCCGATTTAAAAAAGTATGTTCAGCCAAACCAAAAACAGAAGTTACAAATCTCGTGATCTTCCACTTCATGAAAAATTCCATTAGAATTTGCAAACTTGTATTAGCATTTTGCAAAAATGGCATATTTTAACAAAGTCCAAATATTAGTAGTTTAGTACAATAGAATGTTTTTTCTTCCTCCCCGGCGAAAGGGGGGAGATCACTTTGGATATTGGAAAATACAAAAAGTGATCTTGGAAAATACAAATTATATAACAATTTTAGTAATAAAAGCATCTATCATCGTAGTAAACTGCTTGATGCGCGTATTCAGTTATGCTTCAAGACATTTTGTGCTATTGAAGATTATATACATGATTATGCTTTAATTTTAATCGGTAATTATAGACTAGGAGCTTTTATGACTTCAAACCTTCCATGGCTATTCACACTATCATGCAATAGACTAATTACATGCAAGCACTCACTGCAATACGGTGCATTGAATTCAAAGCTACTTACATGAATTTGCAAGCATATTAGATGCCTTTGTTACAGTCCTAAGATCATGAAACATGATAATCCTCATCAAAATGTACTAAAATTTTCTTTTGAGTAATTGATGAGGATGTCTTGTACCTCAACTTCATTCTTCAGGTTAAATTGTTATAAATTACAAGATGTGCATGGTCAAGCCATAAAACACAGAACTTATAGGACCCAGAGGTGAAGAACTCAAGGTAACAATGCTGCCTTTCTACATTTATTGATAGGCAACAAAATTGTGCAGCTAAGAGAACAACAATTGTGGCCCATTTCTTTAGGATCTCTACCATTTTGTCAGCAAGTAAACTAGAGTTTAGGAAGAAAAAAAACTGCAAAATGATAATCCACTATGACTTGTGAGATCCAGTTATACACGTACAATCCAACAATAATTGGCAATGCAAAATCATTTATGTTGTGTGCAAACGAGATTTATCTAGAACTTAAGAATTAATTATGCCCTTGTTAAGAATATTTTCAGTTTTTGTTTGTTTCTAAAAAGATGTTTGTTGTAGTATGTACTTCAGAATCATACATAAGTGATCTTTGTATTTAATTAGTCTACAACTGATTTAACACTTTAGCAATTTATCTACTTTAACTTTGGCCATCTCCCTACACACTAAGAAAACGCATGCTTGAATAAGCTCAAGCATACCAAAACAAATCACATACAGGTGCTCAGCTCATAGATCTCTCCATCCTAGATCAAGCACTGGCAAGCAAGCAGCAGCGAGAAAGCAAAACAGAGGCAAACACTTGTGCACATAAATTATTTTCTTCTGAAGCCCAGTAAATCTGGCCCTGGATATAGTCAAATCAATGTCCAATTTATATCAGACAAGTGCAAGACTACCCAGTTGGCATGCCCTTGCAGCATAGTTTATGAAACGTCTTACGAGAAAGTTTGACTCACCTAATTCTAGGAAAAATAGAGCACTTAAGCCACTCAATCTTTTTCAGAGATACAAGAGGTCAAAAGACTTGAAAGATCGCTTTCAATGAGCCATCATGCTG
This sequence comes from Iris pallida, assembly GCA_029216955.1. Classification (NCBI taxonomy): domain Eukaryota; kingdom Viridiplantae; phylum Streptophyta; class Magnoliopsida; order Asparagales; family Iridaceae; genus Iris; species Iris pallida. Next base: position 2,468,755 of record JANAVB010006198.1, on the reverse strand, counting down.
ATTATGTTATCAGGTGTTCGCAGTATGACGGATCTGCCAGATCATAGTTAGTGCATTAAGCAGCCTCCCCCAACAAGGGAGTTGCGTTCATGTTGGTTCCTCGATACGCGACCTTACCATTAATAAGCATGTTGCTGGATCCAATACAAATATTGTATTGATTATAAATCTAGAAGAACTGCAATGCAGCATATTAGAAAGAATAATAATGGCATTACCAAACCGAGGGGATGGTCTAGTGGTAACACTTGTAAGGGAGGGGGGGAGTGGTCATGTGTTCGGATCGCATCCTGGCAAAATTTAATTAAGGGTCTTGGTGCTAGCAGCCCAGGACAGGGACTACCATTAATGACTGGCCTTGTCGAAAAAAAGGTATATTTTTTTTCTTAGAATTAAGTCTAGTGACGAGTAACTTCAAGGAGGATCTGAGAATGAAGGCTCCGATCCGTCAGCTAAATGAAGCTTACAAGTTTCTATATATTGTGTAATCGGGGATTAAGATACTATGGGAAGATCTTTCCTACACCAACAGGTACTTCAGGTTTCAAGAAATTCCACAAATGAACGCTTAAACTAATCTTAGATAATTGATTCTATTCAAACAATTCTTTTTATTCATGAATGTATATGCAATTAACTTTTACATGACCCCAGCTACTAACAAATTTCAGGAGCTAATGGCATCCATCTAATATGGTAGTAAGTGCACCAACAATAGACATTAAAATTGCACATTCCACAGTAACTTCAGGTGTACATATGCAGTTAGAAATCAAGTGCAGGCATTAAGAATGTATGGCCGCATTTTGCATAGATATTGATGTATATTAAGTGTTTCACTGACCGTATGTTTAGAGCATTAATAGCCACAAACTCACCCTAGAACTGGCATTAATGTTAAAGCTGTGTACATGTCCAAAGCAGCAAACTTGAGAAAATCTTCAGAGGATTGAGCTCATACTGAAGATTAAGCTGGTCTAGTATGCATGAGATCGGATTAAGGTGCTCTACTCCTTCAAGACCATGTATGGTATTCATGGAGAATGAGTTATTGACTTATTGTACAAAAAAACAGCTTTACTCATTGAGGATTAGGTAACTTTTATAAGAAATGCTGTTTCAGAGATGAAATGATGATCAAGACTGAAATTGGTAAGACACCTGCCTTGGTCACTTACTGTAGAAACAAATGATACCTAGGGATTATAGTTTTTCAGTATTTAGGATCAAGCATTCCATGAGGGAGAATTGATAGGGTTGTCATCCACTGAATTAAAACGTGATGGGTAACACTTGTAAGATAGGGGAGGAGTGGGCATGTGTTCAGATCCCAGCCCGGACAAAATTAATTAATGGGAGGAGGTCAGCCCAGGATTGAATTCACAGAGTACAATAGTTTTCAGTATTTAGGATCATATCATTCCATGATGGAGAATTGATAGGGTTGTCATCCACTGAATTAAAACATTATGGTTAAAATGGAACGCATAGGAGTGCTTATGAAGTACTTGGTGATTGAAAGATACATTTGAAGTTGAAAGGAAAGTTATATAGGACTTCTATAAGAACAGCTGTGGTTTATGGATCAGTGTTGGACAATTAACAAACATGTCCAAAAAAATTGTGTAGCCGAATGAGTGCTAAAATGGATGAGTGGAAATTCATTAAAAGATAGGATAAAAAAATGAGTGTACTTGCGGGAAATTAGAAGTGGCGTCAATTGAAGACAGGACGAAAGAAAATCATCTTTAGATGGTTTGGACATGTGGAACACAAACCAATAGATGCTCCGCTAAGGAGCGATAAGATAAGTAGTTAAAGGAGCGGCTAAGACTACAGATAGGCCCAAAATAACATCTATTGAATTTTTAAAGAATGATATGAGTTTTGTTAGTGTTAGAAACGGAGCTTAATGGAAGAAAGGATACAAATGACCGACCCCAAAAATCTGCGATAAAAGCTTCATTGTTGTTTGTTGTAGTAGTAGTTTTACTAAGACAATTATCAAGTTCATTTACAGTGTTAATGCTGACCTTCTAACGGCTATGGCATGAAAGTGTATAGTAACAAAGCAACTTTCTGAAACTATGACACATGATATCATGATTCTACAGTGAACAACACTTGTCTTTCAATTTCTGAAGAACATATAATAAAACTCTGCTCCTTATTATCGGGAACTGGTACAAGATGCTCCAACAGTTAAAATACTGTGCAGTATTTTTGAGTCCAGATGGATCAAAATAAGCATTCAATTCAATGAAAATTCCGAGGCTTTTATTTTGAGACTAGCCGTATCAGATCAGATCTCGACAGCATGACCAAGGATTGCACAATAAAAGCAGTAACCTTTGGCATAGAACTAAGATCAAAAGGTTTCTGTCAATTCGAGCCTGTTTCGGCCACAACCAGCTGTAATTCACGAAAGTCGCTGAAACTATCTAAAATTGGCCAAAACTAACCAAAATTGGCAAGTTCTCCCAAAAATGAAAAAAACCTCCAAGATCAGTACAACTTCTTGATTTTTTCCAAAAATTGGTTAATAGCTATCAAAAACTTCTTGAAACAAGGTCCATTTTTTTTGCTGAAACTGGCCGAACTCTGTGCTTGAATTCCCATTTTCATGCTTTAGATTTTGTTTTCCATGTCAACATTTGATAAGTTGCCTATTAAGTTATGCAACAATCGTGTTCATATGCAACAATCGTGTTCATAGAAATTGCCAATTATTCATGGAAACCAAAATAGAAGTACATGCATAATTTATGAACCTGTGTTTAAACTTTGACCCTTTATTACTTAGAATTTACTAAATTCTACATTTTTTTAGGTTTCATTCGAAGTGATAAACCCAGCTATTTCAATACGCCCATCCCAAACTGCCAAAACTGCCAAGTTTTCAACACAAAAACTCATAGGGAGAGATTGATACTGCTTCAAAACCAACTTTGAACCTTGGAAAATCTCCTGAATAAGATGAGCTATAGTTTATAGAGTCTGCTAGTATCATAGTCATGACACAGGTTATATGATAGTAGTTAGAACTGGTTTAAATCAACACCCGAGCTTTCTCCCATCAGCATATGATGCACAGGAAACGCCCCACAAAAAGAATTAACAGCTTTTATGACTATCTGTCAACCAACGTCAACCCTCTATGTTGGTGCCAATTCCTACCAAAGGTAATTGTAGGCAAGAGAGGAACTTGCCATAAAACCTAGAATGCCAGCTGTCTGGTAGGTAGACCTACCTTTTAGGTCTTGTAGTTAAGTGCATGTGACCAAGGAGCACGCTCCAAGTTAAACTGTAAAAAGTCTGACAAAGAGATAAAGTGATACTCATTGCTCAAGAGGAATTGCATTCCATCTCTATGAGACAAAGCCAAAAAAGCAATGATATTCTCAAAGTTATAACTGCTTTGAAACAGTAATAAAATCATAAGTATGCCTTGATCCAAAAGTTAAATAGGAAGCCAAGGGCAGTGTAGCATACAATTTTCTAGACAAATCAATCTATTTGATCCAAAATATACATTGATAAAATCAGTACAAAATGCATAAAATAATAACGTCAGCAATATCCTAAAGTAGTTTTAGTGCCTTTAATGACATGTCTTTATGTTCTCTCTCTTTTGGTGTTATCGAAAACAATAAAATGAACCGAGCAAACCAAAAGAATTGGAACCGAGCAAACCAAAAGAATTGGGCAATTAGCAGGACATCTTAACAAGATCTTCCAACTAACAGACAAATCACAACCCAAATTTACATCTATAGAGTTGAGCTTTTAGACTTCAAAAGGAAATATAATGATCAGCATCATTACGATAGCAAGATCTTCAACATGAAAAGGTAAAGTCAAGTCATATAGAGAATCAACCATTCGCTTGAAAAACCAGATTACAACTAAAAGGACACGCATTGAGTCTTATTGACGAGTAAGTTGTTGCATCCTTAGCAATACAACTATTACTCTGGATCAGCAATCGAGTGGACACCTGACTAGTGAAAAGTCCATTTCCTCACATGCATCTTGAAGATTTAAAAGAGTGCTTACCTTTTCTTTCTCCTCCTTTTCTCTCTCTGGATCAATGTCTGTAATACAATTTTTCACCTTATAAACTTTTTTATGACGCGAATCAACAAGAGCAGTCAGTAGTCTGTGAGACTTTGATGATAAAGAAGATGGCATAAACCTCATCTTATGAAGGAGCCTCCCTTGAGATTGCAAGATACCCTGCAGTCACATTCAAGAAATATCAACTGAAAGACGGAAAAAACATTCAAGACAGCTTACACGACAAATCAATAAAGGAAGATTATCTGGTTACAGACATCAATATGATGAGTAAATCCCATGTAGAATAGAAGTAGTTTATAGACATAAAGAAACCAACCTTTCCATGTCGAAGGAAGAGATGGGTTTGATCATGGTGTGCCTCTTGGACATTAATGTCGAGAACTTCATTTCCTATTAACAGCTGCATACTTCCATCACTCCACTTCACAAAACGTGCATTGCTTTCAATCTGCAGGTTGGAAACAAAAAATTGTCATCAACATCATAAAGGAAAAGAGAAATAATAAATAACAAATAATAAAATATGTAAACATGAGTCCATGTGGTAGCGATCCAATAAAAACATATCTATACTCAAACAACTACAGCAATAGAGGGTCAGCGAGGGCCTATCAGAGGTGCAGATAGTAAAGGCATGTTCCTCCATTGACTTAATCTGAAGATTATGAACGCAACTAAATAGCATGATGTTGTTCAAATTCACAGTTTCAGTTGCAATGTAATCAACATGCATGATTACACAACTCTTCCAGTCAAATGGGTTCTCAATCTTGCCTTGTCTTTAAGAATACCTTGGGATCCAGTAATTACTTCTTTAGCTTTATCTTATTAGCTCCTCCACTTTCTAAAATTATGACAGCATTATTACTTTATTTATCATGGATCAGAATTATGTTTGCAAATGCCTGTTAACTCTACGAGTCCAATTAACATTGATATGCCTTCAAATGTTCAACTTGTCATCAGATGTCCTTGCATGTTACTCAATTCCTAGGTCAACAAAAGACTCTTAGAATTGCAACTCAATTGAGGTTTTAAGTCCTTGCTGCTTCAAGTTCTACAGTATCTCACATTGTCCTCCATTATTTATATCAAGAGAACAGGAAAAAGTAAAAGATCTGGACATATATCAAATTTATGAAGTTTATCATAGCCCAAAATCAAATTATGAACTTACTTGATACTGCCAGTAAACAGCTGCCGTCTGAAAAAGAAACAATACTCGAATGTCCAAAGCAACAATGAATTATCGTATTGCACAATCACAACATCATGCATAAAAGACGGTTTACAAAATGCAGCAAGCTTTATTACTTGAAGTATAGAAGTTTACACTATAGTTGACAAATCAGCAACGCAAATGCATTCACTTACAGAGGTAGTACCATCACGATTCTTGACTTTTCTCCAGCGCACTATATTGTCTTCCAGACGTATACGTTTCTTAGTTCCAGATTCATCTGTGACAAATACATCCTCTTCAACAAATGTCTTGGGGTCAAAAGGTTTTGGTTCAATGCCCATGATGTTAGATACGCGAATTAGGTTCATCTGTGTAAGAGAAAAATGTTAAAAACAGGATTGCAAATGAAAGTTTATAAAACACTGATGAAAGGCCTTCACCAAAAAAAAAATAGTGACCAGTCGAAAATCTTCCCTTTTGAAACAAACTACATATGGCGTTATACTTTGGGCCTCTGGGGTATCTGGTCTATTTGAATTCATGGAATGGGAGCTACATGTAAGAACTGGGAATCATGGAATCACAATCACAGTTTCCACAGTTCAATTGGGTTCATAGTTTCCCGTGTCCGGTTAATTGGAACCTGTGCCCACCAGATTTGCGTATAGCTTCTAAATCCCAGGAATTTTTCTGACACATTTATTTTGAGTAAACCCATTCTCACCTTTCAATAGAAAAGTGATGAATATGAAATGCATACTTCCAAGAAACCCAACTATAAACAGCCAGATTTTGACCGTTCATGGAATTTCAATTCCAAGCAACTAACAAAACATGGCACCTGAACTTAAATCACAAGCAAAATCCAAGAATCGAACAACATAGCAACTATTGAGAAAGAGTCTACGTTGTGAAATACTGGGATAATTTCACTACAACCCTAGGCCTTAAGATTTGGAGCATACAAAAGTGATAAAGAGAACATGGGACAACATTTAAGCTTGATCATCAAGAAGAAAAACACATTTCCTTTCCTACACTTCCCCGCAAGCTGAAGCTTGGGATGACAATCAAGTCAAGCTAGAAGAGAAGCCATAAAACCAAGAGAGAACCTAAATTGTGACCATTTGGTGCACGCAAAAGAGTGAGTTGCAGCCATCTAGAGGAGCTCGCGAGAGAGTCTGAGTTGTGGCCATATACAGCACGAGAGAGTCTGAGTTGTGGTCGTCTACGCCAGATAGTCTGAGTTGCATCCATCTCGAGAGAGAGTCTGAGTTGCAACAATGTGGGGCACGTGAGAGAGTGATTTACAGCCATATAGCACACGCGACTCATGCCACTGAGAGTCGGTAGTTGTCGGCATGAGAGTGAGTAGTGACCAATTTAGTAAAGGGGCAACGAAGTGATGTCAGCAACCAGGACGGGCGTAGTCCCCAGCTAGGGGTTAAAGGACAGCCTCCGAAACTTTTCTTCTTCTTTTTTGTCTTCTTTTTACATGACATGCCTTCCCTTTTTTTTACATAGAAAAGCAAAACTAAACAAAACAAGAGAAGTGCATCAACATCGAAGATGGAGCTCGGGAGCACGATGCAATCTCAGCGGAGAGTCGGTGATCGAAAGGAATCACTATAGAATGTTGTCGGTGCAAACTTTGCAAGGCATCAAGCAGGAAGCTAGCCTAGCCTTAGAGTTGCGACAGGACCATCTAGTCTGCAGATTTGAGGAGGATTCACAGCCATCAACGCATCGGTAGAGGCGCTCAAAGCTCGAATCTGACGACCAACAATGGCGGCAAGAAGGGAGAGCTATAGCAGCGGACTTGTTGTGGACGAACATCAGAGACGTGTTGTTGCACAGAGCTGATGATGTTCATCTCTCAATTTGAACAATCACGTCGGGAGGTGGGTTGTAATCAAGACTAGTGGTCATATTTGGGAAGGAAGCTGGAGTCGAGGTGGTCCCTTTGTGGTAGCAGCAAGTCAGTGGAGTGGAGGTGGTCGCCTTCCCGTTGTGGTAGCAGTAAGGCGATGCCAAGGTTGGGCAATCGACGACGACAAGGTTGGACAATCGACGACGCAATCGACGAAGTAGAACTCGATGGTTGTGGGAGGACGAACTATATTGGGATTTGTGGTGGTGTTTTCAGTACTTCAATCTCATGGAAGGAATTTTGGTAGTCGTGGATTTCCTTGTTAGCAACAAGGTGGTTGTTAAATTTTCCGATGGAGGCAGTAGATGTTCAAGTATGTGTTGGATCCGATCAAGTGGAAAGGGTAGCATGAACAATAGGAAGGAGTTTGAAGATGGTGTATATTTTGGGTTTTTAAGTAGAAGTTAATACGAGCGTTGCGGCTACGAGGTTGATCAGGGAGAGAGAGAAGATCGGGTTTTTTTTATTAAGAGTAGAGAAGGAAAGACGGAGAAATGTTAAGAGAAGCATTTGATTTCGACTATCATGGGTAGTAGATTTTAGGGCTAGGATTCGATGGAATTTTGGGGCGAAGATGGAAGGAGGTTTGCTAGGTTGGTTTAGGAATAGGGTTTTGTGAGGAGAAAGAATGAATGGTTGTGGCTAGATGAAGGGTGGAGAGCTATGTTGCATGGACAAGGGAAAAGGTGCTCGCACCCGTATCATGTTCGTACTTTGCGTACCCGTATCATGTTCGTACTTTGCGCACCCGTATCATGTTCGTACTTTGCGCACCCGTATCATGTTTGTACTTCGCGTAACATAGGTGACTAAATTGAATCAATTTGAAATGCATGCATCTTGTATCCGTAGTTTGTCCTTATTCATATTCAGTGTCCATACTCCTGCAACAAATGGAGAGCAAGGGCGAGGATCAGCCTTGCTCCAATACCATGTCGACAAAGAGTCTACATTGTCAAAGTATTAGGATAATTTTTATTCGGGCTCTAGGTCTTACAATATATAAAACATACAAAAGTGATTAAGGCAAAAAACTGGCCGGCAACTAAGCTTAGCCATCAAGAAACAAAATTGACCTACTTTATTTCCTACAACAGTAAAGCAGAAATTATATGCATTATTCAATGCTCTCACATACTAAGTGCAATGATATTTAGAGTTGGATGTTCAATAATTCACGGCAGTCATTTTATTCGTTGTTCCTCAGATACATGACATGCAATGGATACTCGGAATCAGCTGTAAAATAATTCTTGCCACAGGCCCGAAAAGATTCATGCATTACAAAGTTGAGACCTATACATGTACAAAGTAGGATTATAAATGGCAAACAGCATGAAATAATAATAAAGTTGGCAAAGAGCATTTGATGCTTCAGTGAAAAAGACGAGACAAGACAAACAGCTTGAAACTATCAGCATGACGAGAATTTTTCACTAAATCAATCTAAAAACATGAAAATCAAGTTCATAATAATCCTTTGAATTGTCTGCAGGCCAGTAAAACTACTTTCAAGGCTTTTGCGGTCAGTAATAACTCTTCTAGTTACCATCCAAAGATGCACTACTTTATATAAGATGAATCTATATATAAGCTAACAGTGCATTTGGAGAAAAAGAAGATAATAGAGATTCACCCTATCAGGATGGCCTGGAGGATGGCGAAGTGGTACTTCCAGTTCTAAAGGAGGACCAACTGGCTTCTCCTTTGGTTTATGTTCAAAGCGCTCATCTTCTGAATGAAATTGTGCATCTTCATCTGGCACTACATCTTCTCTCAAATCATTCTCATAACCTCCATCCTCCTCCATTGGCGATCTCTGATATAAGAAATAATCTCACTATTACACGAACAGAATAAAAGGAAATAGAGAATATTGCAGAGTTGAATGGGAAATACCAATATGGAATATGGGGAGATGAAGGTTGTGTTAAAAATTAACTTCAGGAAATTGATCATCTTGGGCACGATTGAAGTACAATCGAATTCCATCACAAGATAATATGGAAATGCTAGCCTAATACACCCAGTGAAACTGAAAATACTTATGCTTTCTTACTGATCCTAAGCCTGCGATCAAATGTCATGTTTCTACTAAACAATTATCGGAAGTCCTGAGCATTAATAATAAGCCTTCACCAAGCAAATTGGGTAGAGCATGTCAATTCTTACTATTCGAAACAAGATTTTCTAGTACAAAAAGTTCTTTAATGCTTCGCACTCTGTCCAAGTTTCATTTGATCTTACTCATTTTTAACCATACTTCAGGGAACAGACTCCTTGTAAGTACTGCTCTGAATTGGGTTACTTAGAGAAAGGTCCAAGTGTGCCTATTTCAGCATCAAACACACAAATCTCATTATTTACTTGTACCCACCTTAAATCACATAAAACTCGACTTACAGGGACTCCAATGAGGGACGCATATATCAAGCAAGTGAGAACATTTTCTGGGGTGCAATTAATAAGATTTGTGGAAACCATGTCGAAACAGGTAAGATTTGAGGTGCATACATGAAAAAACATGTTCAGTGATATGTCGAGTGTGTATATGTTGGATGTTAATGGACATGAATGCAATTAATAAGATTTGTGGAAACGTGACAAAATAGTTTGGATTTGAGGTGCATACATTAAAAACATGGTTAAGGATCTCTCTCCAATGTATATAATATTAAAAAAAAAATACTTATGCAGTCCGTATAGCTGCGAATCATAAAAGCTTGCAGGTAATTTCTTTAACTTCTTAAGTACTATTTTAACTAGATATCATTGTTATTAATTGGTCCTTCTAGAAATTAAAGGTAGCATTACATTGGACATTACAGATGAACATTACATACCACATGAAAAGCTACCCTACCAGGTCCGTAGAAGCCCAAACCAACCGCATTATTAATAATTAAATATAAAGCAGAAAATCACAAACTGCAGTGGAGAAGGTTTTAGAATCTTAGTCATACATGTGAATCATGGTCTAGTTCATTTTGTGCACTGTACTCAGCTTGTTCATCGTCATCGTCAGAATCACCAAACGCCTTACGAACAGCTTCGTCGTCTTTTAAATCATCCATTGGCCTGCTGCAAAAGTGCATGCTTTGGAATATTAAGTACCGTCACACTAAGAATGTGCTGTTTGAAAGCATATTTATTATATATCAGCTATCAAGATTAACAATCTAAATCGCTAGTCTTAACAAAAAAATAGAATATAGATGTGTAGATTGTTATATCCACATTCTACTGTCAAAATATTAAGAGAACCATCAACTGTAAGAACTAAATTTCACTCTTGTTATTATGAAACTAGGTTCATATAATAAGCTGGGCATGGAAGGGAATTGATAAGAAGATAGACGCAGCTGGACAATGTACGAGTGATTTCTTACCTCGTCTTCCTTGCCTGTTCAACCTCCTCATCTTCATTTTCATGACCAGCATACTGGTTATCTTCAGATCCTTCACTAGCAAGCACTCCTCTTCTCCTACTTGTAACTACCCTTTGCTCATATACTTCTTCGCTTTTAGCATCTCTGCCTTCACTTTCCACCTGCTGGTAACTACCTTCTCTTTCTGGGGAACTCTGAACCCTTTCCCCGTCGCTCTCTCCCTGTTCATGATCTACATTATGAGCTTCCCCTTCGCTCTCCACTTCAACTTCTCCTTGCCCCTCAGCTTCACCTTCACCTTCACCCTCAATGTCTGCCTCACCCCCTCCCTCGTCCTGAAAAAGACGAGAAAGATATTCAAAGACAATGTAGAAAACTAAAACAAACAGTAAGGCTACAGTGAAACGATGCAATAATATATGCTATTCTGCTATATATTTATTTAAGGGGAAAAGCTTCATACATGTGAACAGTGATCCAGGTAACGACTAGTACAGCCCCCATTAACGTTTACTTTTGGATTACCATTCCAATTGGACTTCAGTTCAATGTAATAAACATATAAAAGAAACTCTTGGAACAATACTACAAGGATGGTTACTTGTTCGCTCTCGAATAAACCAAGACCTGAAATTCCTTGTACCAATTCAAGATGAGGCCTTCAAAAGTTCCCCTCAGTACACTATACAAAGTACTCGAGATGTGAAAGTCCTCGATCAAAAGAGAACAAAATATAAAACCCGAGAGTTTGACACGATAAACAAAAAGCATAATCTTCAAATTTCATCACCATAGAAAAAGTTATACTAAATTGGCATAAAGAATTTATTCTCTCTCTTTTGAGTTGTTGAATGATTTCCATTGACTAAAATTTAATATCCCTTGGTACCATAAACACTCGACTCTTCTATTAATCTAAAACTATCCTGCGTTTAGACCTACGTTACAAGGACATGAATACAAGACGGACACTATACCAATTTTCGTGTCGTAATGTAGTTTTGAGTGCTTGGTCGCGTTTGGTACATATACCACACAGACGTGGAGACAGCATTGCTTTTTTTCCCCTTGCTTCCTGTTATTATTTATGAATTATATGTAATTTTAATAATAAAATTAGTTTTTTCTTCAGAAATGATTATTTGGAGAGATGGTGAAGGATTTGGTTGTACTAAGAAGAGGTCCGGGGTTTGAATCTCGATGTAGGCATTTTGCAGAAAAAATAGTCTTCAGCCTACTCGTGAAACGAGTCATGGACCATATGGCTTTTGTCGCCTCTTGATTACACACTTGGCAATAAACACCTTTGCCCTACGCCTGGTGCACAGTCCTGTTAAATTTGTTTTATTTGGGGGTTTTGAATGAACAGTTGCTCATTCAAATTTGAACAAATTATTGCATCTGTTTATAATTAACATGTGCCTTCTCAGTCCAAACAGATGCTTCAAAGAGGGGTTCTTTGTTATAAAAGAAGTGCACATAATCTCTCTCAAAACACAATCAATTCTAATTTTTATTATGTCTAGTCCTCTCTGTTATCAAAATATCCGGTTGTTCAGCGCTAGTTCTCTACAAGTGCAAGGCAGTGAACTAAAGATCAAGAAGTGGTTTGTTCTATCCTGGAAACAAATCGGATCAGTCCCTATTGCATCGTAGTGGAAGCGAATATGCTTTAACAACAATGATCCAACACGTGCATTCCAATGCTTTTTTCCGTCCAAAACAATTGTCAAAAAAACTCCAACACTCCCTAGGTTTAGACAGTGTAACTGGCAATTGAAAGTTTGAGCATACCTGCAGAGAAATAACATAATTCCACTAGAAGAATCATCACGAACCCTCTGCTCGACCTGATAAACTAAGTAAAAAAAAACCTAAATTTTCCATTTGCCTAAAATTACACCGCTGACGTCGACCTGGTTCAAGGAATTCCCTAAATTTCATGCTACATTTGTATTTAAAACTCTAATATTTGTAAATTTACTAGACAAAATGACAGAACTCCAACAGAAGAACCATCAATTCCATGAACTTGAACTAAAACCCTAACTTTTAGACTCTACAGAGTCAATAAAGCCCTAAAATTTAGCAAATATAACATTCCCATGAAGATTTTTTTTTTTTAAACCCGAAATATAGGCATGAATTATGAATTGACTTTGGATTCTTTCCAAATAGTATCAAAGGATTCAGTAGCAACAGAAACTAAATAAATAACCCAAAGTTTACCAATGCACCTGGAATTCTGTAAAACTGTGGAAATCGACCACAAAAGTTCATTCATATGTTCTACACCTCTACTAGGTTAACGAATTCCCTGAAATTCTCTGCTACATTTCTACTTTTGGTATCAATTCCGTCCATTCACTAGAGAGAATGACAGATTTCCACTAGAAGAACCATCAATTCCTCAAACTCGGTACAACAAAAAAACTAAAATTTTAGATTCTTTATAATCAATAAGACCTTAGATATAGCACCATCAAGATTCAAAATATTCCCAAAAGTAGCGAAAAGAATAAATATAGGCATGTGAAAGCTTGAGTAACAAATATAGACCTCACCTATGATTTTATTTTGTTTTATTTTATTTTGTTTTATTCTATTCTATTCTATTTTATTTCTATTTATTTTGAGAAAACGTGAACTACAAATTGTTCTTGGATTCTTTCCAAGTATTGCCATAGCCATGGGTTCAGTATCAGCAAAAACTATGTAAAATAACCTAATTTTTCCAATCCATATGAAATTCTGGAGTTTGACCCAATTAAAGAAACTCCCCAGAATTCCAGCTACATTTGTATTTAAAACCGTAATATGTGTTCAGTTACTAGACAAAATGACAGAATTCCACTGGAAAACCCATCGATTCCTCAAACTTGACAAAATCAAAACTATAAAATTTAGATTTTTAATAATCAATCAGGCCCAAGAATTTAGAAAAAATAATGTACCAATCAAGATATAGAATTTCCCAAAATTAGCAAAAACAATAAATACAGGCATGCAAAAGCTTGAACAACAAATATACACATCACTATGATTTTAATTTATTTTTTTATAAACATGAACCATAAATTATTCTTGGATTATTTCCAAGTATTGCCATAGGTTAGTTCAGTAGAAACTAATAAAAGAACCTAAGTTTTCCAATCCAGCCAAAAATTCTGTATTTTGAATGGAATTCCTGAAATTTCAGCTACATTTATATTCAAAAGAATCAAAACCATAACATGTTTTCAGTTACTAGACAAAATGACAGAATTCCACCAGAATAACCATCAATTCCTCAAACCTAATATAATCAAAACCCTAAAACTTAGATTCTTTACAGTCAATAGAGACATAAAATTAACGGTAAAAAATAACAAACCGATCAAAATCCCCATAATTGGCAAAAGTAAGGAGGAATCACCGATTGGTCAAAGAACCTAATTTTTCCAATCCAGCTGAAAATTCCGGATTTTGACCTAATGAGAAGGAATTCCCTAAAATTACAGCTACATTTGTATTTAAAACACCTAATTACAAGGAATTCCCTAAGGTATGCTTGGCAACAGTGTTTTCACCGGTTTTGGAATGTTTTTGAGCCGGCCTTTTGTGAAGTGTTCAAAAAATTCTTGCTTTGTAATTTTTTGAGGCATTGGTTTTTATCGGCTCAAAATTTTTCCCAAAATCGGTGTGGTGTAATTTTGGAGGCCTTTATAAACACTCCAAATCGGTAGGTTTTGAGGGTTTTTATTATTTTACTCCATTTATATCCTCATCAAAAAAATATAATTATAACTACTAATTATAAATACCCTATCCTAATTTCTCTTTCTCATCTTTGTTTCGCTTCTACTTCCTCCAAACTACCGCTACTTCCTCGAGTGAGTTTTTAAAATCTTGTTTACCAAAGTCGAACACTATACGATACACACCTATAAAGACTTCTCCAAGAATCAAGCATCAAGAAGACTTTGACATCATAAATGACACCTTGGGAGAGCTTTTGTTTATATATGGACATATAGGTAATTTTTTATTCTTGTAAAAAATAACTTTCAAATCCACTCGTTTATGAATTATTAAAAATGGGTTTGACTAATTTAAAAGACGCTACTTAAAACAACCCAAAACCGGATCCCTCATAACAACTCATAACCGGTACTCTAAAAATACCGCGTAACCGCTACCCAAACAATTGCCAAGCAAACCCTGAAGCTCTAGATACATTTGTATTCGTTGTTAGAGAAATAACAGAATTCCACCAGAAGAACCATCAATTACTCAAACTTGATAAAATAAAACCCTAAAATTTACATTATATCTAATCAATCGAGCCTTAAAATTAATGGAAAATAACAAATTGATCGAAATCCTCTGAATTAGCAGAAGGTAAAGAAAATAACCTAATTTTTCCAATCCAGCTGAAAATTCCGGATTTTGACCCAAGTATAAGGAATTCCCTAATATTCCAGCTGTATTTTGTATTTAAAACCATAAATTCGTGTTCCATTACTAGAGAAATGAAGAATTCCACTAGAAAGCCCATCAAATCCTCAAACCTAACATAATCAAAACCCTAAAATTAAAAATTCTTCGCAATCAATCAAACCCTAAAATTACTCAAAAATAACAAATTGATTAAAAAAATCCCCAAAATTGGCAAAAGTAAGGAAGAATCACCAATTGGTAAAAGAACCTAATTTTTGCAATCCAGCTGAAAAATCAGGATTTATGACGTAAATAAAAGGAATTCTTTAAAATTCCTTCTACATTTGCATGCAAACACCTAATTAAAAGGAATTCAACAAAATTCCAGTTACATTTGTATTTTTTTAAAAAATCATCGACTCCTAAAACTTAATAAAATAAAATCATAAAATTTAGACTCTTTACGATCAATAGAGCCCTAAATTCCAGCTACATTTGTATTTTTTTTTAAACCATCGACTCCTCAAACTTAATAAAATAAGGCCCTAGAATTTATACTCTTTACGATCAATAGAGCCCTAAAATTCCAGCAACATTTGTACTTAAAAATCATCGATTCCTCAAACTTAAATAAAATAAGACCCTAAAATTTAGACTATTTACGATCAATAGAGCCCTAAAATTCCAGCAACATTTGTATTTAAAAAAAATCATCGATTCCTCAAAACTTAAATAAAACAAGACCCTAAAATTTAGGCTATCTACGATCAATAGAGCCCTAGAAAGAACTACTGGAAAAAAAATCCCCAACATTGGCAAAATCGAGGAGGGATCACCGATTGGTAGTCGGAGTGGTTGGCAGCGGCGTCGTGCTCGGAGTCGACCTCCTCCTCCTCCTCCTCCTCCGACTGTTCGCCGAACAACTGCTGCATCATCTCGTCCCGAGTCTCCTCCTCTCTCTCTCTCTCGCCAGCCATTCTCTCTTCGTTTCTCTCTCTCTCTCTCTCTCTCTCTCTCGATCGAACCCTGGAAATTCAATGGAATTGATCGGTTAATGGTGGTCTTGGGGATTTCGGTTCCACTGGGGCTTTGTTTATAGTGGGGAATAAAATATTCCTGGGAGCTCTATTTAGGGTTGTTTTTTGGGACACGTGTCACCCGGACCGGACCGGTTTGTGTTACACGTAGCGTCATGCCTCTATGTAAGCTACTTTGAAATAGGTCAAACTTTGATATTAATATCTTCTCCACCACGCAAGTGAGGGTTGATGCTCATTTATGAGGCCCTCTCCAATGGAGGTTATTATCTCCCCATTTTCCATGTTAGAAATCTAACGTAGAAAATTTTTCTCCAAATTTGGTGATTTTTATCTTAATTTCTATGGCAGTAACGTAGGATACAGAGTTTCCATAAAAAAAAATTACATATAAATTTTTTTATAGAAATTAAACATCGCTCGTACCAATTAATATTGGACCCCACATCCTAGATACAGAAATTCTCTATCTCTAATATCAATTACTATGGACCACACATCATTAAATTGATGAATTTTATTTGTTGCCACATAAAATAGAAATGGAGAACCATTGGAGAGTATTTTTGTGTGTACAATTTCTATATAGAAATTCTACCAACTATGATAAAAATTTCTTAAGTACAATAAGAAATAGGATAGAAACTCAATTTTAGAAATTTCCATCGGAGATGGCGTAAGTCCAAGGTCGTTTCTTAGAGCTAGATGAAGCTCAAAAATACATCTTGATCCCCAAATTCGTAATAAAAAAATGCTTAATTTCAAACTCAAATATTCTAGTTTTTCAACTAAATATCCTAAACTTTTGTACTCGACAACTTGATACCATCAACTATTAAATATTTTCAATTTGATACACAAAACTTTTATATAAAAAAAAGACGAAACTATCCCTCCCCCCTCCCCCAACCCCAACCCCTCCTCCCCCAGCTGCCCCCCCCCCCAACCCACCCACCCTCATCCGCCAGCTACATATCCCCCTTCCCTCGCCGGCTGCACCACCCGCGTCCCTATCTCTCTACGTACGGAAGCAGCAACGGCGGCAGTAGCGACGGGGGCGGCAGCGGCGGCGACCATCCACGCGGAGGGATGGTGCATCCGACCAGGGGGTGCAGTCATCCAGTGGGTGCAGTCAGCCAGGGGGTGCAGCTGGTGGGGGTAGGGGTGGGGGCAGTCGGGGGAGGAGGGCAGTTGTCACGCCCCAGAACCAGAATACTGGAGAGCGGGGGACAGACACAGCCAGCTACGTACATTGAAGTGAATCTCACATCGCAATACGGTCACGGCTGTCTAGATGCATGAGGGTTTACTACAAGCCGTCAGTCTCCTAAGGTCAATAACAAGCCTAGTGTCTCAATCTCAAGCAACAAGTAGATATAACAAGATGGTAGATCATCAGACATACAAAGTAAGGCGTCTCATACATTACATATTCAGATGATCATGAAGCTAGTCATACAAAATACGAAGACTAGCAAGAGTTTAAGTCATACATGATCAACCCTAGGAATTGCCAATCATGCTACAGCCCGTAGGCAGACAGTAAATAAAGTTACAAACGAGCTAACACTTGCTCGGCGGCTAAACGCCTCAAAAGAATATTTTTACAAGGGAGTGGGAGAGCAAAATAAAACCCACTCGTTGCAGGGATTCCTTCTAGTGTTCACCATCTGGCAGGAAAGTCGGGAGATCCTCGGTAGCTGCTCCGAAATCTGGCCATACAAAACCAGCTGGGTCAGACCCCAGAAAGAGCAAGTGCCACAAAGGAGGCTTCACTTAAGAACTAAAACCAGCATGTCAGCACATAAATCATAGGTGAAATAACATAAGGCATGAGTTAAAGAAAACAGGATGATAAACGATAAGATAACTAGAGGACTATTCCGGTACCTAAATTACAACCCGTAAACCAAACAAGGACCGGGGTTGTAACCCTTCACCTGAACAGAACTTAGCCTCGAACCAATTATCGATAACGTAGAGCATAAACAAGCATGTCCGGAGTTATCCATGTACTGGATCTAGGCAAGACTAAACAAGATAGGACTCCATCCATCATTCACGGCCAAGCAAAGAGTACGGCTTGATACTTAACTAACTAGGGTTATCACAAGCTTAGTTACTAGCAAGATGCAATGAGGTACGCCTACGGCCACAAGCCCTGCAGACTATCCAGGTTATCCAGACACAAGGTTCAAGCTTAGAGTCATCATGCCTTGTTAGGTGACTTGGATGCAACACATGACAGTGTGCATAGTAATCGTTTCATGTAGTGCCCCACATAACAGTGAGCTGAAAATGTGCCCTACTCGTCGGCAGGCTACAAGTCCATCAAGGAAGGCGCCCAGTTAACGGGATTGCTTGTAGCCGGAATACCTCTCTATATGCTCTACTTGATCAATCTAGTCATTAACCTAGTCAGATTCGGTATGAATCCCTGACCGTGGTAACCAGGGATACATGTCCTAGACATGATGCGAGACAAGACTGGTTGCTTATACAAGCATATTCGATACAATCATCCACGGTGTCAAGAATTCACTTAGCGCGTCAGGTTAGCCGTCGCAACAGCGTATCACGATTATCATGTCGGGTTGCTTATCAAGATTACTTATCAAGGCAAGGGTGCGTCACAACGGACCACCATCAAGAATTATCATGTTAAATTACTTGTCAAGAGTGCACCACGGCGGGTCACTAATCATGCAAGGCAAGTAGGGTCAGGTCCAGTTGCGCCTAAACATCAGGCTGCGCTCAAGTCAGGCTACGCTCAAGTCAACATACGCTCAGGTCAGCATACGCTCAGGTCAGCATACGCTCAGTTCAGCATACGCTCAGTCAGCATACGCTCAGTCAGCATACGCTCAGGTCAGCATACGCTCAGGTCAGCATACGCTCAGGTCAGCGTATGAGGTCCATACGACTCCTTGTCACCCAAGTCAGCGTATGCAAGACATACGCATCCAAAAGGCAGCGTATGAGGTCCATACGACTCCTTGTCACCCAAGTAAGCGTATGCAAGACATACGCTTCAAAAAGGCAGCGTATGAGGTCCATACGACTCCTTGTCACCCAAGTCAGCGTATGCAAGACATACGCTTCCAAAAGGCAGCGTATGAGTCAGACTGCATTGCGCTAAAGAGCGCACGCAACTCAGCGGCACAAGCTAAAAAGCTTGCGCACACTGCTCACTGTCTTCTCCAAATCAGCAAGAACTCCATAGTTTGAACCTAAAACTTCAAAAGTCCATAACTTGGTCAAAACAAGTCCAAATCCAACTTTTCAAAGGTCAAAACTGGGTAGAATAAAATTTTCTACAATATGGTACCATCAAAACTTGAAAACAAAGAAGTTTGATAGATCAAAACCACCAAAATTCGAAAATAACTAATTTCTAGATCTACAAAATTTAAAGCCTCAAAATGGAAAATGACAAGTTCTAATGTGTTTTAGAAACATGAGAAGAGGCTAATGGAACAATAAAATGGGCTCTCTTGTGGAAGCAAGTTGCACTTGCCTAAGGGGTGTTCTTGGTTGGTGGTGGATTTAATGGAGAAGGAAGAAGAGTAAATGAGAAAGTGGAGGAAAGAGAAAAGTTAGGTGGGTTATAAAGGGGGATGGTGGTGGGTTTAACATGATGAACCAAAGAATAAACCAAGCCATCCCAAAATAAACCAAGTTAAACCATTACATGCTATGATGAACCTAATCAAGATTAAACTGAAATTAGCTAGCCAGGCAGGAAAATAAAAATACATGTCAGAATTCCGTATACGTATACTGGAAATACGTAGAACGAAAAACGGGGGTGACAACTCTACCCACCTTAAAAGAATTCCGTCCTCGAAATTTAATCAAGAGGCTAGAGATGTCGAGCAAGCTATATCAATTGCAGACAATATAGGACTAGCAGTCAATCAAGCAATCATTCATGCAAGCAAGGAACTTAAGCATAAGGCATAAGAAAGACATTATACCTTACGAGTCAAACAGGTCGGGATATCGCGATCGGATATCATCCTCATGCTCCCATGTTGACTCACCCAAAGAGTGATGACCCCAAGCAACACGGACTAACTTGATAGTCTTGTTCTTGAGTATCTTCTCCCTCCGGTCCAATATGGATATGGGTCTCTCCTCATACGAAAGGTTGGTACCAACAACCAATTCCGAATGATCAAGGACATGACTCGGATCCGGGATATACCATCGTAATTGGGATATATGAAAGACATCATGTACCTCACGTAACGACGGCAGAAGAGCGAGACGATAGGATACATCACCTACTCGTTCTAGAACATCAAACGGCCCTATATACCTAGGACTGAGCTTTCCCCGTACGGCGAATTGAATGACGCCACGGGTAGGCGAGATCCTAAGAAATACGTGGTCGCCGACAGAAAATTCAAGGGGACGCCGATGAGAATCGGTCCAATGACGCTGGCGATCTTGGGCAACTCGAAGATGATCTCTGACTTGTCTGACCACCTCAATAGTCCGCGTCACCATCTCTGGTCCAAGCATTTGCCTCTCACCGATATCGTCCCAAGCTAAAGGAGATCTGCACTTCCTGTCGTACAAGGCCTCGAAAGGTGCCATCTGGATACTAGCCTGGAAACTGTTATTGTACGAGAACTCTACGAGATGCAGGTGATCTTCCCACGAACCACCGAAGTCGAGTGTACATGACCGCAGCATGTCTTCAAGAGTCTGGATCGTGCGTTCTGACTGACCATCTGTCTGTGGATGGTAGGCTGAACTGAACTTGAGATGAGTCCCCAAACTCTCTTGAAGACTCCGCCAAAAGTGTGAGGTGAATCTTGAATCTCTGTCGGACACAATACTGACTGGCACTCCATGCAATCTGACTATCTGCCTGAGGTACATCTCTGCAAGATGATCCTTTGACTGGCCGATTCTGAAAGAAAGAAAATGAGCTACCTTCGTGAGACGATCAACTATAACCCAGATGGCATCTCTCCCAGCTGGGGATCTAGGTAATCCAGTTACAAAATCCATGGTAATGTGCTCCTATTTCCATTCTGGGATCGGTAAAGGTTGAAGAAGTCCAGCTGGTCTCTGATGTTCAGTCTTAACTTGTTGGCAAACTAAACAACGAGAGACAAACTGGGCTATCTCCCTCTTCATGCCATTCCACCAAAAATGCTGCCGAATATCACGATACATCTTCGTACCGCCGGGGTGAATGGAATACTGAGAACTGTGGGCTTCTGCCATGATCTCCTGTCTGATATCACCACTGGGTACACAAAGACACCTTCCATGTCGGAGTGTACCATCTTCATGAATGCATAACTCTGGTCTCTGTCCTGCCACACATTCTGCCCTAAGCCGCTGAAGCTTAGAGTCCGTGGACTGAGCTAACTTGATCCTCTCAACTATATTGGACTGAACTTGCATACTGGCCATCAATGCCACACTGGAAGGAAGAACAACTTCAATACCCATCTTCTGAAGATCTGCTAACAACTCTGGCTGCGCCGTTAGAAAATAAACTCCGGCTCTCTTGCTCAATGCATCTGCTACCACGTTGTCCTTTCCAGGATGATACTGCAAGCTGATGTCATAATCCACAAGTACCTCTAGCCATCTCCTCTGATGCATATTAAGATCCTTCTGGGTAAACACATACTTCAGACTCTTGTGGTCGGTGAAAATCCCCACCCGATCTCCATACAAATAATGTCTCCAAAGTTTCAATACAAAAACTACGGCTGCTAACTCCAGGTCATGGGTTGGGTAATTTCTCTCATGGTCACGAAGTTGACGTGACGCATAAGCGATTACCTTACCATGCTGCATCAAGACACATCCTAATCCCTTGCCAGATGCGTCGTAATAAACTGAAAATCCTCCCGTCCCGACGGAAAGCGTGAGAATGGGAGCCATCATCAATCTCTGCTTCAACTTCTCAAATGAACTCTGACACTCTGCTGTCCAAGCAAACTGTACATCCTTACGGGTCAACTGCGTCAGTGGCGCTGAAATCCGAGCAAAGTCCGACACAAAACGTCGGTAATAGCCGGCCAATCCGAGGAAACTCTGAACTTCTGCAACAGTGCTAGGTACTGGCCATGTCTCTATAGCCACTATCTTCTGGGGATTAACTTCCACTCCACCTCTGGTGATGATATGACCCAAGTACGAGATACGATCCAACCAAAACTCGCACTTACTGAACTTCGCGTACAACTGGTGCTCCCTGAGAATCTGAAGAACTACACGAAGATGCTGCTCATGCTCTGCCTCGTTCTCGCTATAGACGAAGATGTCGTCTATGAACACTATCACGAACTGGTCCAAATAGGGCATGAAGATACGATTCATGAGGTCTATGAATACGGCCGGCGCATTGGTCGCTCCAAATGGCATAACAAGGAACTCCCAATGTCCATATCTAGATCTGAATACTGTCTTCGGGATGTCCTGCTCTCTGACTCTGATCTGATGGTACCCTGACCGCAAGTTAATCTTCGAGAATACTGCCGCTCCCCTGAGCTGATCAAATAAATCATCTATCCTTGGTAAAGGATATCTGTTCTTAATTGTTACAGAGTTCAAGGTACGATAATCAACACATAATCTTGACGTACCATCCTTCTTTTTCACAAGAAGCATCGGAGCTCCCCAAGGTGATCCGCTAGCACGAATGAATCCCTTGGTTCTAAGTTATTCAATCATCTTGTACAGGACCTCCAACTCTGATGGTGCCATCCTATAAACTCTCTCTGACACTGGTGTCGTCCCTGGAATCAAATCGATAGTGAACTCTATCTCTCTCTCTGGGGGCATGCCTGGAAGCTCTTCGGAAAATACGTCAGAAAACTCTTCTACAACTCTGGGAAACTGAACTGCTGCTGCTACGGTCATCCGCAATGCTGGGGAAGAAGGTTCTACTCCGTCTCGAGAAAAGGAAAACTCTGGCTCACCGGAAATACTAAAAATAATCTTGCCGACATGGCAATCTATTCTAGCATACTGGTCCCTCAACCAATCCATTCCTAGGACCACATCATAATCGGCCATCGAAAACTCTATCAACCTAGCGGATAACTCTCTACCGCTAACTATGATTCGACACGAGAAAAACACCCTATCTACACCCACAAGTCCGTTACCAGTAAGTATATTGAGTCTTACTGATAATAACTCGGGCTCCAGTCCTATCCGTGTCGCGAATCGTGCAGACATAAATGAATGTGATGCACCTGAATCAAATAATACTGATGCAGGAAAAGAGTTGACGAGAATGGTACCTGCCACCACCTCACCTGATGCCAACTCCTCCTCTACGGTCAAAGCCATCGCTTGACCGTGCCCTCTGGGTGCTGGTCCCCTCTGCTGGAAACCTCTCTGGCGGTTCTGAACCTGAGCTTGGACCTGGGCATACTGTTGCGGCCGCTGCTGCTGGAATGCCTGAGCCTGAGGCGACAATGGCCTCGGAGGCTGATACTGCTGCTGCTGCACTGGTACTGGTCCCCTCACTGAGGGACTAGTCTGGGCCGATGAGGATGAACCGGCTCTCTGTGGGCAGGACCCTACCATGTGATCCGGTGCCCCACAAGCCAAACACAATCCTTGTGCTCGGCGACATTCTGACACTACATGCCCTGGCTTCCCACAATGAGTGCAGCCCATTGTGGAAGACTGCCTCCGCTTTTGCTGCTGAGGATACATCGGAGTCGAATGCTGAACCGACGTAACTGATGCTGCCCTCCTCGGAGCCCCAATGGTCAAGGCCCTAGCTGCCGAGGCTGGGGCTGAAGACTGGATCATCTGACCATGGGACCGCTTTCGTCCTCCAGTTCTGTCTATAATTCTCTGCGAGGTATACTCATGCCTCTTAGCTGCCCGCAAAACAGCATCAAAGGTCTGATGCTCAAACTGCTCCACTGCTAGAATGATCTCTAGGTGGAGTCCCTGCTGAAACCGCTGTGCTCGATCAAACTCGGTTGCCACCAAAGTGGGAGCAAACCGACTCAGTCTTGAAAACTCGGCCGCATATCCATCGACCGTCCTGCTCATCTGCCTGAGATTGGTGAATTTCGTCTGTAAGTCATGCCGAGCCACAGCATCGAAGTACTTGATCTGAAACTTGTCACTGAATACCGCCCACGGAACAGGCGTTGCCAAACCAACTGCTATCATCGCCCACCAAGTACGGGCTAGGTCCAATAACTGTAGACGTACCACAGCTACCTTCTCTCCTTCTGGAGTCTTGGCTGCATCTAAGATAATCTCAATGTCCTGGAGCCACGTATCGGCTGCAATAGCGTCTTCACTCCCATCAAAGAAGGGAGGGTTGAGGCACTTGAAACTGCTAGCCGCACTGTTCCCTTGATAACCAACACGGCCCATGGCATCCTGTACTGCCTGGTGCAGGGCATCGCCCCGACGATCTTGAGATGCAAGCAATGTTCTGATGAGACCCATCAAGGTGCCATCGTCAGGCTCTGCAGGCTGGACTGGCTGAACTGGGGGCTCGGGGTCCCCGGAATGCATGACTCGGGAGGCCACTCCAGAGTGCTGGGCTTGGTCTCCAGGTTGCTGCTGGTCCACTGGAGGTGCTCCGCCTTGCTGATCGGTAGGACCAGGAACAATGCCGCTGAAGGAAACGACATAGGAAACAATAAGAAAGGACCATAATAGATCGAGGATATAAACATGTGATCAGGTCAAGGATTCTGAAAGATCAGAAGGCACGAGTAGAGATCAAAGGCGAGTGCTGATTGATACATCTATCCGGTAAAACCCTCACACATCTTGATCTACAAGACCTGCATGGGCCACCACTTAAACCGTATCACACCCCAGAACCAGAATACTGGAGAGCGGGGGACAGACACAGCCAGCTACGTACATTGAAGTGAATCTCACATCGCAATACGGTCACGGCTGTCTAGATGCATGAGGGTTTACTACAAGCCGTCAGTCTCCTAAGGTCAATAACAAGCCTAGTGTCTCAATCTCAAGCAACAAGTAGATATAACAAGATGGTAGATCACCAGACATACAAAGTAAGGCGTCCCATACATTACATATTCAGATGATCATGAAGCTAGTCATACAAAATACGAAGACTAGCAAGAGTTTAAGTCATACATGATCAACCCTAGGAATTGTCAATCATGCTACAGCCCGTAGGCAGACAGTAAATAAAGTTACAAACGAGCTAACACTTGTTCGGCGGCTAAACGCCTCAAAAGAATATTTTTACAAGGGAGTGGGAGAGCAAAATAAAATCCACTCGTTGCAGGAATTCTTTCTAGTATTCACCATCTTGCAGGAAAGTCGGGAGATCCTCGGTAGCTGCTCCGAAATCTGGCCATACAAAACCAGCTGGGTCAGACCCCAGAAAGAGCAAGTGCCACAAAGGAGGCTTCACTTAAGAACTAAAACCAGCATGTCAGCACATAAATCATAGGTGAAATAACATAAGACATGAGTTAAAGAAAATAGGATGATAAACGATAAGATAACTAGAGGACTATTCCGGTACCCAAATTACAACCCGTAAACCAAACAAGGACCGGGGTTGTAACCCTTCACCTGAACAGAACTTAGCCTCGAACCAATTATCGATAACGTAGAGCATAAACAAGCATGTCCGGAGTTATCCATGTACTGGATCTAGGCAAGACTAAACAAGATAGGACTCCATCCATCATTCACGGCCAAGCAAAGAGTACAACTTGATACTTAACTAACTAGGATTATCACAAGCTTAGTTACTAGCAAGATACAATGAGGTACGCCTACGGCCATAAGCCCTGCAGACTATCCAGGTTATCCAGACGCAAGGTTCAAGCTTAGAGTCATCATGCCTTGTTAGGTGACTTGGATGCAACACATGACAGTGTGCATAGTAATCGTTTCATGTAGTGCCCCATATAACAGTGAGCTGGAAATGTGCCCTACTCGTCGGCAGGCTACAAGTCCATCAAGGAAGGCGCCCAGTTAACGAGATTGCTTGTAGCCGGAATACCTTTCTATATGCTCTACTTGATCAATCTAGTCATTAACCTAGTCAGATTCGGTATGAATCCCTGACCGTGGTAACCAGGGATACATGTCCTAGACATGATGGGAGACAAGACTGGTTGCTTATACAAGCATATTCGATACAATTATCCACGGTGTCAAGAATTCACTTAGCGTGTCAGGTTAGCCGTCGCAACAGCGTATCACGGTTATCATGTCGGGTTGCTTATCAAGATTACTTATCAAGGCAAGGGTGTGTCACAACGGACCACCATCAAGAATTATCATGTTAAATTACTTGTCAAGAGTGCACCACGGCGGGTCACTAATCATGCAAGGCAAGTAGGGTCAGGTCCAGTTGCGCCTAAACATCAGGCTGCGCTCAAGTCAGGCTACGCTCAAGTCAACATACGCTCAGGTCAGCATACGCTCAGGTCAGCATACGCTCAGTCAGCATACGCTCAGGTCAGCATACGCTCAGGTCAGCATATGCTCAGGTCAGCATACGCTCAGGTCAGCATACGCTCAGTCAGCATACGCTCAGGTCAGCATACGCTCAGGTCAGCATACGCTCAGGTCAGCATACGCTCAGTCAGCATACGCTCAGGTCAGCGTATGAGGTCCATACGACTCCTTGTCACCCAAGTCAACGTATGCAAGACATACGCTTCCAAAAGGCAGCGTTTGAGGTCCATACGACTCCTTGTCACCCAAGTCAGCGTATGCAAGACATACGCTTCCAAAAGGCAGCGTATGAGTCAGACTGCGCTGCGCTAAAGAGCGTGCGCAACTCAGCGGCGCAAGCTAAAAAGCTCGCGCACACTGCTCACTGTCTTCTCCAAATCAGCAAGAACTCCATGGTTTGAACCTAAAACTTCAAAAGTCCATAACTTGGTCAAAACAAGTCCAAACCCAACTTTTCAAAGGTCAAAACTGGGTAGAATAAAATTCTCTACAATATGGAACCATCAAAACTTGAAAACAAAGAAGTTTGATAGATCAAAACCACCAAAATCCGAAAATAACTAATTTCTAGATCTACAAAATTTAAAGCCTCAAAATGGAAAATGATAAGTTCTAATGTGTTTTAGAAACATGAGGAGAGGCTAATGGAACAATAAAATGGGCTCTCTTGTGGAAGCAAGTTGCACTTGCCTAAGGGGTGTTCTTGGTTGGTGGTGGATTTAATGGAGAAGGAAGAAGAGTAAATGAGAAAGTGGAGAAAAAAGAAAAGTTAGGTGGGTTATAAAGGGGGATGGTGGTGGGTTTAACATGATGAACCAAAGAATAAACCAAGCCATCCCAAAATAAACCAAGTTAAACCATTACATGCTATGATGAACCTAATCAAGATTAAACTGAAATTAGCTAGCCAGGCAGGAAAAATAAAAATACATGTCAGGATTCCATATACGTATACTGGAAATACGTAGAACGAAAAACGGGGGTGACAGCAGTAGGGGGATGGACAAGGATAATTTTATCATTTTTTATTTTATGATATCAAGTTGATGCATATCAAAGTTTAGATTATCAAGTTGAAAAAATCAAAATAGTTGAGGGTATCAAGTTACAATTAAGCCATAAAAAATAAATGTAGAATGGGTTGGATTTGCATGCAAATATTAAAAAAATAAATCTTGAGATGCAAATGAGATGAGTGATGCAACCCATGTGTATCATTCTTTTTTTTATAATAATATAAAATCTAAAATCTATAAATTTGTGCTCCAAATTGAACCTTACTATTCCAGAAAATGAGTTCTTACATTCTAAATAAAAATTCTGAGGTCCAGGTTATAGCTCATGTGGCTGGAACGTGACTATCGTGGGACTCCAATTAAGCTTTATTATTCTACTAAACAAGATCCTATATTCTGAATTTATAATCTACAAATTGGGATAGTATATGCAAGTTGTGCAACTGTACGAACAGGGACAGATCTATATAGAGTCCAAGGGGGGCCACGCCACCCCCCCCCCCCCAATTTTTTTTTAAATATTGATTATTATAGAGAACATTTTTTTGTAATTTTAACATATATATTAGTTGGGCCCTCTAATGTACAAAGAATAAGTTAGTTCTAGTAGTAGTGCTTTGGGCTTTTATTGAAGAGGTACAAGTTCAAAACTTGAGCTTTTTATGTATAATTTTTTACTTTCGTTTTCGTAACAATTTGGAAATATTGACTTTACTTTTTTGTGCATTATTGTTGAGTTTTAGTATTTTTTTTGCTACTGAAGTTCAATTAACAGGATAACTTTAAGGATTTCTAAACGTAGTAGTACGACCCCTCCAAAATTTTAATCATGGCTCCGCCCCTGTGTACGAACAACAAAAACTTGAAGGCCGAATAATCATGGATTAATAATAGAGTTTGACTACTATAACCGTGGATTAGTAGTGGACTTTGATGTAACCTTCAACAAGAAAAATGACATGTTTTCTAGGATTGGACACTTAACAAACTTGTCTTGGACAATCTCCATTTTTTTTCAAGTTTGACTAAATAGATCACTATAACTCGACGAATTCCAAAAAGCCCTAAGTATCTCTCCTTCTAAGGGGCTTTTTTTGGTAGTTTTTTATGTTATTTAAGTGAGATGAATATATGTGGTGTTATCGTGATCCCATAATATATATTAATTTTTTGCTAGAATTGTGGTTTCATGGAGAAAGTTTAAGTTTAAATCTTGTCACTATTAGGTAGCTTTAAAATGTGGAACGGTTGTATATATCATATTTGATATAATCATATGAGAATATGTCCTTAATAATAGGATAAGTGTCATGTCCCAGTACCAAAATATATTGACGGATATGACTAATTATTCCGTATGAGTTACGAAGACGTCATACGACGATTATGGCTGTCAAGAGACAAGAGGGTGCATGCTATACTCTCGTTTTATTCAATCTAAAACCACTAGGCCTTACGAAAATATTCTCCATTATAAAATCAATATTCATATTTCCTTCAACGTACACCCTCAAATATTATTCTCCTTGAATATAAAATATCTCAAAAATCTCTATATTTTCTATAACTCAAAAATCCTTGCGTTCTTTCTGTTCTTAACCATTTTCTTGCAATATCTTGTTCAATTTCGTATCATCATCGTATACAGTTAAAATCTCTTCTCCATTACTCAATTCCTAAATTTAACATCATAGTCTTAAAGTAAAACGTCTCAAAAATCAATAACCAAATTTATCCAAGTCCTCAAACTATGTCGACCTCGAATATCCTCGTCAGCTAAGAAATGCATCTATAAATTATTTATATCCAAATATTTCTCTGTTTGTGATCGTCCCTAAATTGATAATATAAAACTCTTGATTTCATTCTCACTTTTTACCACACCTCTATCTCAAAATTTTATATCAAGATCCATCATATTATATTCCTACCTAGATTATCATGAGATATCAAATTACGTCCTTTACGAGCTAAATGATTTACGTTACTTCCTCGACCTTCCCAAGGTAAAGAGATATAGAGATTCAAAGGTTTCAAAGTATAGATGACAGAATTAGATACGAGATAGGTGATTGATGTAATTGGGACAGAGTTAACTAATGATAAGGAAAAATGGTAACACAAGAAATAATGACAAGAATGAAATAACGATAAAATCTATTCTTGCTCATCTGTTCAAAAGAAATGAACAAATTTTAAGATATAATCTGATACCCATACATGTCTTCCTGAAATCATGTTGCTAGAACTTTGCGACGCCAGTAAGCATAGCTGCAATAAACAATAGAGTCCGTAACTAAGGTATATACCCTATAATCATGTTATTTAGAATTCTTACCACGCCAATCGGTATGGCTGCAAGAAAATCTAGATTCCATAACTAGGATAGTATATCTAAAATTAGGCTCTACGTCCTTGTCATGCTAGCCAGTATGACTGCGATAAATTATAACTCCATAATTAAGGTAGACATTTACCTTTCTCGCTGTTCTTATCAAGTATGTTATCAGGTTATACCCTAAATTCCAAAAATAAAATAAAGATAAATATATATATATAAATACAAACTCAAAGTTAACAACTAATCATTAAGATTCAAAATTCAACAATGAATCCATCAAAATAAAATTCAATAACAAGGAGTAATGGATGAATCAAATGAGCAATGGGTGAATCAAATCAAGGAAAAAGATTTCTCAAGGGAAAAGATTTCCAAATTGAAGTTAAAATAAGATTCTCAAGGGTCGTCCCAGGAATCTCTCAAGGAATCCTAACAATGATTGAGTATCCTATCATTCTAATACTTTACTTCCTATACTATATAGCAGGCTCGTAGTAGTACAACTAAGTCACTGTACTACCACGATATTGCACTAATACGAATCTGGACCTGCATGGGCCACCACTAAAAATGTGTCACGATTCGCACCTAGTGTAAGGATACGAGAAGTGGGTACGTCCAACCTACGTCGCAGTGTCGGTGGTAGAACGCTATTTTAGGTAACAATTATAACTATCACAAAATGATATACTCTCCAAACGGAGGATAATCACAAGAGGATACAATCTCAATCACAACTAGAGGTAGATAATCAGCACGATAATATAGATATGAAATCCACAAGAGAAATACAACAAATAAAAAGTCTCGGTGTTATCAACACCATAAACAATATCTCGATACAATCTCAAATGTCTCATAAAACTAGATAATAAGAAAGTCTAAACTAAGCCAATGGCGAGTCCTCAGCGACTACTGGATCATGCTGAGGGTCCAGGTCACCTGTGTCAACTAAGCCTGCTCCATAGTAAGTATCACAACAATCCTCATCATCTGTAATATTTTCAACGGGTCCAGTCAGGACAGGAACGAATACATATCTCTCACACAGATCATAACATGAAAGGAAATATGAAACAAGCTATAGAATAATATATATGAACTACTGTAAAGGAATAGTAGAGAGACTGTAAAAAGAAGAACATGATATAGTGGAAATAGATATACATGATATAGATAAGAAAACTGAACTAACTACATGATTTAGAGCACATGTTTGGTTATGTAAACAGGCTTAGGTTATACATGACTTAAATCTAGTTTGGAGTTATACATAAAAATGGTGTAGTTCACATAACCAAATAAATACTCCCCTGCCCCCAATCAGTACACAAGGATCTGTCCAGGTTATGTTATTGCACATAAAAGTAGTGTGTCACATGGATAGCTAGTCCACATGCACACTAGGTTATACATGAAGGCTCACATGATCATAAGTGTACATGAATGTCACATGAGTATACATGAATAAATACGAATACAATGAGTAGACGATGCACATAATAAAGTACATGAGCACAATATACCTGATGTATCCAAGGGGATAAGATCGCATGAAAAGATCCATATAGTACTAATCCGTGATAATATCGTGACAACAACAAGTAAACTAGTTTATAACAAGTAAATATGTCCAAGCAAGAATGAAACGGTCAGAGAATGTACTCGCCTGATAATCCAAGCTGCTTATGAGGAAGTGTGACTGAACTGGAGCAATGTAATCCTATTTAAAACAACCACAAGTCAAAACAAGGTCTAAAATATCATAAGAAAGGCCTACAATACAACTCTACATGCTTCTAGGTCCTTTTTGGTTAAAGTCAACCCTTGCTCAACTCTGGTCAAACCTGGTCAACTCTAAGCCAACTAGTCTGTTTACTAATTTTTAGGTCATACACAAGTTTTTAAGTCATTCTAAGTCTGTTTGAGTTGATTTGGATCAATTTTGACCCAAAGTTGACTTTTGTCAACTTGGTCAACTTGCCAGTCAACTCGGCTAAACTGGACTCATTGGGTCGATCCTAATCTGTCCTAGTACTCCTTAGGTTACATACAAAATCAAACACTCATGTATGGATCTAATTTCATTCATTCAAGTAATATACACACACACACATACACACACACACACACACACACACACACACACACACACACACACACACACACACACACACACACATATATAACTTACTCATGAAAAGTGATTTTGTGTGTGTGTGATATGAAGGCTGCTGTTAAGAGCCAAAATCTGAGAATAAACACACAAAAACAACATATATATATATATATATATATATATATATATATATATATATATATATATATATATATATATATATATATATATATATATATATATATCGAACTCCCGACCACTTTGCTATATATATATATATATATATATATATATAAATATATATATATATATATATATATATATATAGCAAATGATCTCTAGCCTAGTGGTTAAGAGAGATGCATGCGGCCCAAGTGGTCGGGAGTTCGAGCCTAAGTGGAGGCGTGTTCGCCACAATTACCCATTGCTTCAATATATATACATATATATAGGTAAAGGGATTTGGTTACTCGAATCCGAGATGTGATCTCAATTCTGGAAATCAGTACATCAAGCTCTCATTATAACCCATATATATATATATATATATATATATATATATATATATATATATATATATATATATATATATATATATATATATATATATATATATATAGGTAAAGGGATTTGGTTACTCGAATCCGAGATGAGAGCTCGATGTACTGATTTCCAGAATTGAGATCACATCTCGAATTCGAGTAACCAAATCCCTTTACCTATATATATATATATATATATATATATATATATATATATATATATATATATATATATATATACACACACACACATAAGGAAACCCAAAATGTATACGTAAATGGTAAATAAATAGAAAATAAAACCAAAGTTCGCTTCCCGCAAGTCCAGAATAACATATACGAAACATAAACTCAGAAATTGATGGTTAAAAGTCAGAGAATCAAATTATTACAAAACTACACAAATTCAATTTGTCAAAAACCCAAAATCTCACAAATCGACCCAATTCGCACAATACACCACTATAACCCGTGAAACTCGACAAGTACGAAGGTTTCGGTGTATGTGACGTGTTCGGGTACTCACAGAGTCAAAACCGTGTCCGTGTCATGTCCAGGAGTGCGTATCGAAAAACCGATTTCGCTTTTCAAAGGGTGTGTACACGTGCGTTCTCGCTCGATTGAGCGCCACACGCACAACGAGAAGCCTCGTGCTCGTGCACACAACTAGGTAGGGTCCCGGGGTAGGGTAGGACACGCTGACATGACACCACGTCGTGCCTACACGACACACCGACCCGCGAACAGTCGCGCGGCCTGTGCGCGTGCGTGCGTGCCCGTGGGCGCGTGTCGAGCCTCGTGGCTCGCGATTCGAGCCACGTCGCGACTCGGGATCAGATCCCTAGGTAATCTAGGTATAGGGCTACATGCTTGTGCTCCTGGAACGGGTCCTCGACGCACCGTGTCCGCGTACGAAGGCCGTGTCAGCGGCAAAATTCAGTCACGTGCACTGTGCAGGCTGACCAGTGCATGTCGGATTTCTTCGCGCTCGCTCGACGAAATGTCGTGAAATTTTCGAAGCATGTGGGTAGAGGTTGCCCCCACGTGCTCATGAAATTTCACGCAAAACGGAGCTCTGTGCGTCGAGTTATGACACACAGACCGCAGGGCATGCACGGGGCCGTGCACGGGCCTCGTGTACGCGTGTCCGTGTCCGTTTCGGACACTGAAATCGTGCCGATTCCAGATCCGTCTTCACGATAGTTGATCCAAATAATATTAAAAGAATTTAGTGAAAACAGAAACGAAAAACACCAACTTTCAATTCTAAGTGGCATTTTGTCGAACACGTGCTACATAAGACCGATACGTGTCCGATACCGCTATCAAACGAAACCAAAATCCTACCAAACTTCATGCACAGGTCGAGGGTACCTATATGGATGCAATAATGAAGAAAATTCAGAATAAACAAAGGTAGAACAAGGTTTACCTATTGAGAGTCAGAATCTCAATAAAAGGAATTCCCCGTGCGCTTTGTCGACCACTTCTCCCAAGCAAACGCCTCCAACTCCTTTCCAGCAATGCTCCAGCAAGTTCTCCTCCTTCCCACGATCGCAACGCAATTCTTTTGAGGTGAAACAGATGCCGGATGAGAAACTTAGGGTTTTGGAGAAAAGGGAAAATTAGGGTTTGCTCTTGTGGAGGCTATGAGTTTTTACAAAATGAGAGAGAGGGGGCTGCTTGTGGCCGACCACATGAAGGGGGTGTTAGGGTTAGGGTTTGCACATGGGCCAACCACTCCTAAGTTGCTAAAAAGGCCCATGTCAAAAAGGCTAAAAAAGGCTTATGAAAAATGACTTAAAAATTATTTAAATCATTCTCAAAATAGAGATTAATCCTAAATTAATTTTAAAAGGCCAAATATGATTCTAATTACATTATTAGGCTTCTGGTCAAGTTTGACTAAGGTCCAACCACTTATACTACCAAAACACCAATCCAAACTACACAACAATCAATTTAATTAATAATTTAAATAAATTCAAAATAATGCACAATGACTAAAATACCCCTAATTAGAAGAATGAGTATGACAGGTAATTAGGTTTCTAATATCATGGTTAGTCTCTAATCATGGTTAGCTAAGGTTAAACCGACTACTCACACAACACCAATTAAAATATTAGAAATTAATCCAAAAAAATAAAATCACATAATTACCAAATTATCCTTATTTTAGAAAAGTGGTGGTTACAAATCTACCCTCCTTAAAATAAATTTGTCCTCGAAATTAAAGTAGTCGTACTCCTTCTAGGTCAAACACCAACAATCATGGTCTTAAGAAAACTTATCTAAATCATGCAGTTGGAAATATATCATACATGGTTATGCCAGGTAATATCAATCTGAGGTCTTATCATCTAGCTATTATAGTCATACTAGATCAAAAGTAGTCATAAGGTATCAAAACATACAAACAATATGGTAGGGTACAGTAATCATCAAGACAGGATAAAGTATAGGTCAAGAACTCACCTCTACTAGGTCTGGTAGCTGGAACTCTTTCATGGAGATAAGCCTCGACTAGGGGCAGGTGTAGTAGGGCAGTCTCGTATCTTGTGTACAGCTAACCCACAAAATAGGCACAATCCTAGTCTCTTCCTACAGTCCTTCCATACGTGCATAGGCATCTTACAGAAGGCACAGGTAGGCACTCGCTCAACTGGCCTCTGCTGGACAGGAATCTGAACTGGATAGGCTGGTCTAGGCTGGAAGCCAGGGTACTTCTGAGGCTCTGGGTATATACTGCTTCTCGCCCTCTTGGGACTAGGCTCTCCCCTCAAATGCATGTAATCCCACAACAGTTGGATACTGAGACTCTGTTCTCTCATAAGCTCAGCCTGAAGTCTCTGTACCTCCTACACATCCTGAAGAAGTCTGTAAATCTGAGCCCCATCAGGAATGGCATGGGATACCACTCCAGGAGGCAAAGGGAGGCCCTCAGTCTCCGGCTGAACTACAACCCTCTCCTGAAGGATAGGAAATGGAGGAAAACTCTCCGGTGAGGCTGCTAACACCTCCTGAGCAATGAAAGGGGGAAGTACAATCTCGGTCTCATCCGGAACTGCAGCTGTGCACTGGGGACAGACTCTGGTCATGGGTGCCATAATGGAAATAGATAAGAAAAATAATAAATCATCGGCTGTAAGGCAGTCTATCATCCTATATAAAAACTGGTAATTATCAAAAACAACAACTAGAAATTAACTATATAGGGTTACTATTTCAAAGATGATCAAAATCGAAGGTTTTAAGCACGACTGTCAATAGCATTGAAATCCAATCACGAAATATATAAAAGAAAATTTAGTCTTTACACGATCTAAGTTAAGCAATCTCTGGGTAAATCAAGATTTGGACAAGATGGGGAACAAGGTCATCGAAGTCCGAGCATGAGCATCCAAGGATTGAGATCTATGTCACAATTAAATTTAATTCAATTGAGTACGACCCAGGATATTAGTATCGTAAGAAAAGATGACCAAAGTCGATTGGTCATGATCAATGGAGTTAGGATTCAATGATTTTGAAAACTTTTTAGAGGGTAATTCAAAGATATGGAATAAGTCAATTTTCTTCTTTTGATAGGGAAAACAAAAAAGAAGGTTTCATAGGGAAGTCAAGTTAATCATCTCTCACTGATACCATCAAGCTTATCGAATCATCATTTGCCAATCATATCTTTATCTCATAAGTCTAAATACGAAAATCAACCTTTATATGACTACCACCAAGAATTTATACCCTTTTGTTATGAAGATTGGACCTTGTCATGATCATCATAGGCTCAATTCCTAAATTCCAAAACATTACTCATGAAGCATACCCTTTTATTTATTAGCACTCAATACTAACCCCTTAATCATCTTTGAATCCAAATTCTTCCACCTTGTCCTAAATTAAATCCGAAATCTCTAAATCAAGTTTTATGAAATTCTTGAACTTGTTCAAATTACTCTCCTCGTGTTATTCAATCTAAAACAACTAGGCCTTACGAAATTATTCTCCATTATAAAATCAACTTTCATATTTCCTTCAAGGTACACCCTCAAATATTATTCTCCTTAAATTTAAAATTTCTCAAAAATCTCTATATTTTCTATAACTCAAAAATTCTTGCGTTCTTTCTGTTCTTAACCATTTTCTTGCAATATCTTGTTCAATTTCGTATCATCATCGCATACAGTTAAAATCTCTTCTCCATTACTCAATTCCTAAATTTAATATCATAGTCTTAAAGTAAAACGTCTCAAGAATCAATAACCAAAATTTATCAAAGTCCTCAAACTATGTCGACCTCGAATATCCTCGTCAGCTAAGAAATGCATCTATAAATTATTTATATCCAAATATTTCTCTGTGTGTGATCGTCCCTAAATTGATAATATAAAACTCTTGATTTCATTCTCACTTTTTACCACACCTCTATCTCAAAATTTTATATCAAGGTCCATCATATTATATTCCTACCTAGATTATCATGAGATATCAAATTACGTCCTTTACGAGCTAGATGATTTACGTTACTTCCTCGACCTTTCCAAGGTAAAAAGATATAGAGATTTAAAGGTTTCAAAGTATATTAGATACGAGATAGGTGATTGATGTAATTAGGACATAGTTAACTAATGATAAAGAAAAATGGTAACACAAGAAATAATGGCAAGAAAGAAATAACGATAAAATCTGTTCTTGCTCATATGTTCAAAAGGAATGAACCAATTTTAAGATATAATCTGATAACCATATATGTCTTCCTGAAATTACGTTGCTAGAATTTTGCCACGCCAGTAAGCATATATGCAATAAACAATAGAGTCCGTAACTAAGGTATACACCCTATAATCATGTTATTTAGAATTCTTACCACGCCAACCGGTATGGCTGCAAGAAAATATAGATTCCATAACTAGGATAGTTTATCTAAAATCAGGCTCTACGTCCTTGTCATGCTAGCCAGTATGACTGCGATAAATTCTAACTCCACAATTAAGGTAGACATATACCTTTCTCGCTGTTCTTATCAAGTATGTTATCAGGTTATACCCTAAATTCCAAAAATAAAATAAAATAAAGATATATATATATATATATATATATATATATATATATATATATATATAAATACAAATACAAACTCAAAGTTAACAACTAATCATTAAGATTCAAAATTCAACAATGAATCCATCAAAATCAAATTCAATAACAAAAAGTAATGGATGAATCAAATGAGTAATGGGTGAATCAAATCAAGAAAAAAGATTTTTCAAGGGAAAAGATTTCCAAATCGAAGTTAAAATAAGATTCTCAAGGGTCGTCCCAGGAATCTCTCAAGGAATCCTAACAATGATTGAGTATCATCTCATTCTAACACTTTACTTCCTATACTATATAGCAGGCTCGTAGTAATACAACTAAGTCGCTGTACTACCATGATATCGTACTAATACGAATCTGGACCTGCATGGGCCACCACTAAAAATGTGTCACGATCCACACCTAGTGTAAGGGCACGAGAAGTGGGTACGTCCAACCTACGCCGCAGTGTCGACGGTAGAACGCTGTTCTAGGTAACAATTATAACTATCACAAAATAATATACTCTTCAAACGGAGGATAATCACAAGAGGATACAATCTCAATCACAACTAGAGGTAGATAATCAGCACGATAATATAGATATGAAATCCACAAGAGAAATACAACAAATAAAAAGTCTCGGTGTTATCAACACCATAAATAATATCTCGATACAATCTCAAATGTCTCATAAAACTAGATAATAAGAAAGTCTAGACTAACCTAATGGCAAGTCCTCAGCGACTACTGGATCATGCTGAGGGTCCAGGTCACCTGTGTCAACTAAGCCTGCTCCATAGTAAGTATCGCATCAATCCTCATCATCTGTAATATTTTCAACGGGTCCAGTCAGGACAGGAACGAATACATATCTCTCACACAGATCATAACATGAAAGGAAATATGAAACAAGCTATAGAATAATATACATAAACTGCTGTAAAGGAATAGTAGAGAGACTGTAAAAAGAAGAACATGATATAGTGGAAATAGATATACATGATATAGATAAAAAAACTGAACTAACTACGTGATTTAGAGCACATATTTGGTTATGTAAACAAGCTTAGGTTATACATGACTTAAATCTAGTTTGGAGTTATATATAAAAATGGTGTAGATCACATAACCAAATAAATACTCCTCCTGCCCCAATCAGTACTCAAGGATCTGTCCAGGTTATGTTCTTGCACATGAAAATAGTGTGTCACATGGATAGCTAGTCCACATATACACTGGATTATACATGAAGGCTCACATGATCATGAGTGTACATGAATGTCACATGAGTATACATGAATAAATACGAATACAATGAGTAGACGATGTACATGATAAAATCATGAGCACAATATACCCGATGTATCCAAGGGGATAACATCGCATAAAAAGATCCATATAGTATTAATCAGTGATAACATCGTGACAGCAACAAGTAAACTAGTCTATAACAAGTAAATATGTCCAAACAAGAATGAAGCGGTCAGAGAATGTACTCGCCTGACAATCCAAGCTGCTGATGAGGAAGTGTGACCGAACTGGAGCAATATAATCCTATTTAAAACAACCACAAGTCACAACAAGGTCTAAAATATCATAAGAAATGCCTACAATGCAACTCTACATGCTTCTAGGTCCTTTTTGGTCAAAGTCAACCCTTGGTCAACTCTAGTCAAACATGGTCAACTCTGGTCAAACCTGGTCAACTCTAAGTCAACTAGTCCGTTTACTAATTGTTAGGTCATACACAAGTTTCCAAGTCATTCTAAGTCCGTTTGAGTTGATTTGGATCAATTTTGACCAAAAGTTGACTTTTGTCAACTTGGTCAACTTGCCAGGCGACTCGGCTAAACTGGGCTCATTGGGTCGATCCTAATTTGTCCTAGTACTCCTTAGGTTACATACAAAATCAAACACTCATGTATGGATCTAATTTCATTCATTCAAGTAACATACATATACACACACACCCCCCCCACACACACACCCACACACCCCCACATATATATATATATACACACACACACACACACATACACATATATATAACTTACTCATGAAAAGTGATTGTGTATGTGTGTGTGATATGACGGCTGCTGTTAAGAGCCAAAATCTAGAATAAACTCACAAATCTCCCATTATACACACAAAAACAACATATATATATATATATATATATATATATATATATATATATATATATAGGTAAAGGGATTTGGTTACTCAAATCCGAGATGTGATCTCAATTCTGGAAATCAATACCTCGAGCTCTCATTATAACCCATTTACATATATACAAAGCTATATATAAATATATATATATATATATATATATATATATATATATATATATATATATATATATATATATATATATCTATATATATAATATAGATATATATATATATATATATATATATATATATATATATATATATATATATATATATATATATATATATATATATATATATATACACTACAAACATATATATATATATATACATAAGGGAACCCAAAATGTATACGTAAATGGTAAATAAATAGAAAATAAAA
Source organism: Iris pallida (assembly GCA_029216955.1). Taxonomy (NCBI): domain Eukaryota; kingdom Viridiplantae; phylum Streptophyta; class Magnoliopsida; order Asparagales; family Iridaceae; genus Iris; species Iris pallida. Next base: position 2,428,591 of record JANAVB010006198.1, on the reverse strand, counting down.
CCAAAGCTCGCTTCCCGCAAGTCCAGAATAACATATACGAAACATAAACTCAGAAATTGAGGGTTAAAAGTCAGAGAATCAAATTATTACAAAACTATTCAAATTCAATTTGTCAAAAACCCGAAATCTCACAAATCGACCCAATTCGCACAATACACCACTAGAACCCGCAAAACTCGACAAGTATGAAGGTCTCGGTGTATGTGACGTGTTCGGGTACTTACGGAGTCGAAATCGTGTCTGTGTCATGTCCATGGAGTGCGTATCGGAAAACCGATTTCGCGTGTCGAAGGGTGTGTACACGTGCGTTCTCGCTCGATTGAGCACCACACGCACAACGAGAATCCTTGTGCTCGTGCACACAGCTAGGTAGGGTCCCAGGGTTAGGATAAGACACACTGACATGACTCCATATCGTGCCTACGCGACACGGCGACCCGCAAACAGCCGCGCGGCCTGCGCGCGTGCGCGCGTGAGTGCGTGCCCGTGGGCGCGTGTCGAGCCTCGTGGCTCGCGATTCAAGCCACGCCATGACTTGTTCATGTCCCTAGGTATTCTAGGTATAGGGCTACGTGCTCGTGCTCCTGGAATGGGTCCTCGACGTGCCGTGTTTGCGTACGAAGGCCGTGTCAGCGACGAAATTTAGCTACGTGCACTATACGGGCTGACAAATGCACGTCAGATTTCTCCGCGCTCGCTGGAGGAAACGTCGTAAAATTTTTGGAGCATGTGGGCAGAGGTTGCCCCCACGTGCTCATGAAATTTCACGTGAAACGGAGCCCTGTGCGTCGAGTTATGACGCACAGACCGCAGGGCATGCACGAGGCCGTGCACGGGCCTCGTGCACGCGTGTCCGTGTCCGTTTCGGACACTAAAATCGTGCCGATTCTAGATCCGTCTTCACGGAAGTTGATCCAAATAATATTAGCAAGAATTTTGTGAAAATAGAAACGCAAAACACCAACTTTCAATTCTAAGTGGCATTTTGTCGAACACGTGCTACATAAGACCAATACGTGTCCGATACCGCTATCAAACGAAACCAAAATCCTACCAAACTTTATTCACAGGTTGAGGGTGTCACGACCCGCACCCAATATTTGGGCATGAACCGTGTACACGTCCAGCCTACGCCGCAGAGTCGGCGGTAGAACGCTGTAACAATATGATGAACAACCACGCAATAATATAATTCTCACATGGGACAACCACAACTCAAAGTCATAGCTCAATAACTAGAAAGTGAAATAAATATCCATCTCAAAGGAAATGTATGATAATAAAATGAAATGATATCTCCACTACAAGTCTCAACATCAACTCAAAATCCAATACTAGTCTCAGCTCTAACTAAAAGGAAACTAAGCAAACACAGCAGGATCAGACGATGTGTACTCCTCCTGATAAGCAAAATCTGGCTCAACTAAATCCCCCATGTATGGGCCATACTGGTCAGGGCACTCGACCTCCTCGCAATCACCTAAAATTTGTTTGGTTACCCAGTCAGGATGGAACGAGTACAATTCATCGAATGCAGTTCCAATATATGAAAGTGACTATAAACAAAGGTTAGACATTAATCACGAGTTTTGAAAATAAATAATAAAGCCGTGAGAAAGACAGTAAATCAGTAGTAAATAAAGTAGACAAATACCTTCCCAACTGCTAGAAATACCTTTGATATGTGATCAGTCTGGGCCACTACACCGCGAGGTCTATGAGGTCTACTTGCATGAAAAATAAACAATGTCTACGAGGTCTACTTGCAGAAATTAAACAATGTCTATGAGGTCTACTGCATAAAATAAACAATGTCTACGAGGTCTACTGCATAAAATAAACAATGTCTACGAGGTCTACTGCATAAAATAAATAATGTCTACGAGGTCTACTGCATAAAATAAACAAGATCTACGGTCGGATCACATATCTTTGGTATTCCTGGTTCTTGACTCAATATTTTATATTAAAATAAAATTCACATGACCAACGACCAACCAATGAGATATAGTGAAAATCAATATTGAAAACAGACAATAAACTGTACTCGCCTGGGGTCCTGAACTGCTGGCACGGGTCAGACTCCGAACTGAGGTCCAAGTGACCTATGTTATAAATTCACAATGTCAATAATTAAAAAATAAATCAATAATGTTCCTATCTAATTATTCCTTAGGTTTCTAGTGTCTTGTTTGTACTCTACCCCTAAATTGGAACAGTCAGCCCCTTCCTCCTAATGTGTTGGTCTACTAGTGATATTCAGCATATTTATTCACAGTTTTACCCCTTTCATATAACCCTCATGTTCACATAGCTAATACTTTGGTGTATTATCCAGTTTAACATAGCTATTAGCTAATCCCTATCCTTGGTAGGGCCTACCAGTAGTGAAACCATCCTGGTGCCTATTTCCTGCTACACCTTCCTCCCCTTGGTATACTGGATATTCAACCTGATGGTCTTCCCAACCTGGGTACAAATACTGGATTCCACAACCCTGGGTTGCCCAACAGTTTATTAGAAACATCCTATTCTATGGTGTTAACCTGTTACCAGGTTTTGAGTTGGTTGGACAATGATTCACCAATGGGTGTTCTAAGACTCAGGAAATCTCTAATAACCCAGGAATTAAAGTATGTGTTTAAGTACTGACACTTCCTGGATTGGTACTCACAGGGTTAGCTGGCTTATGCTAGTTCCCATGTCTGGACACTGCTATTAGCAACCCCTAAATTCGAACAGGTGGTTCGATCTTGCACTGTGTGTGATACTTGGATGCTGCCAGGATTTAAACTGTCAACTCCCAATGAGTTCTCATAGGTTGAATACTTCCCCTCCCCCTATCTCAACTGTTGCCAGGTCAATGGTCTCAGTGTAAGGGGAAAACATCAACTCTAGTACATACCTCACTGGCACATCCTATAGTAGGTTATATATTATTATGGTGACCCTGAACCCCGGTCCACTAGGCCACCCAGGTGTAACAGGTCACCTCAATCCTTCTCCATTATCTAGTACATGGTGTGTGCATCTGTGAATGGGATATCAGACTTAGCACCTAAGTATATGGTCCTGTCAAGCCTGTGTCCTACTGAAATATCTATACACAGGACAGTACCTTAAGTTAAAGTCCCAAGGTGTTATGGTAATGGTGAGTATCAGGCATAAACCTTTAGCCTGCATACAGTCTTACTCTTGTACACTGGTTTCTAGAGTTCAACCCTTGCCTTATTTCCAGGATTCATGGTTCTAGTGACTAGGCATTTGCTGGGTTATCTTTGTTTTTCTGATGCTAGGTCACACTAGGCTCAGGGCCAAACGCACGATTTCCCTTAGTATCAGGATCCCCTGTGCTGTGATGGGGCACACAAGTTCCCAAGTCTGGATATATGATATTGGCCTATCTTGCCAAGTTGTTGGCTGATAGTTCTAGTTTAGGGTCTGATACACTATCTCTGGAGTGATATCATAACTTAGAAATTTACTAGGTATCCTCCATGTCCTGATACCCACCATGGTGTCTTCGTGGTACAGGGATGGGGCATGTCGAGTTGGCCTGTGCGTTGGTCATCAGAAAGTTGTTTAACAGTATCCCTCTGATACTCAAGATGTGATCAGTTGTTTACCTGTTTCTCTAAAGCTTGAATCTTGACCCTGTCATCAGGGTACCATCTGATACAACCATATCCAGATACCCTTCAAGTATGTCTAGGGTCACGTACATTAGTGTGGAGGTCCCTGGGTATTTCAAGGCAGTCATAGGTTCTAAGTTCTGGTGAGTTTTCAGTTGGGAAAAGTGCAGGGTTTCCTATGGATGAATTACCCTAGTGATACCATGTGATGTCTAGGTTTCTAAGTACAGGGATTACCTGTCAAGCATAGATGACAAGTCTGACAAGATGTGATCTGTGGGGAGGCTCAGGTTCCTGCTTAGCAGGGTCACCTGTGTAGGAAATTCCCATGCCCAGGTTACCTCTATAACTTGATCTCTGGCTACAGGGGTGGGTTACAGGTGTAGACTGGGTATTACCCAATGCTTACCTAGGAATTTCATCAAATACCTATCCCACTTCAAATCTTCTAATGTTGACAAAAGAAATTAGACTCTTGGCATGTCAATAAAGGATGAGGAAACTCACCTGGTGATTGTACAGAATTCGGCCTCCTCCTTGCGTTAACCCTGTGTTTCTCTTGGCAGGGGATGATGTGAGTGGCTAGGGTTTGTAGAGGCACAGACGAATTCCTAGGTGTATATATATAGTTGGTAGGGGATGATCAAAGGAAAAGATTTCAGATTATTTGAATTGATCAAGCTTATCTTTGGAGACCAGGGAGCTATTCAAAACCGATTTAAACTAGGAGTACAGCCCCCTTCGAGCAATTTAAAAGTTTGAATTCAATACTTACAAAAAGGTCCCTGGATTCTAGTTGTTTGCAATAATCTTCCTTTTTCTCTAGATGTTGCATACATAGGCATGTGGTTTTAAATAACCAAGAGTCAACGAAATCAACCAGTGGGAATTTTACTAAATAATAAGATTTAATAATTAATAGAATTAGGTGGGGCTTACAGAGGGTACCTATATGGATGTAATAATGAAAAAAATTCAGAAGAAACAAAGGTAGAACGAGGTTTACCTATTGAGAGTCAGAATCTCAATAAAAGAAATTCCCCGAGCGCTTTGTCGACCACTTCTCCCAAGAAAATGCCTCCAACTCCTTGCCAACAATGCTCCAGCAAGTTCTCCTCCTTCCCACGATCACAACACAATTCGTTTGAGGTGAAACGGATGCCGGATGAGAAAGTTAGGGTTTTGGAGAAAAGAAAAATTAGGGTTTGCTCTTGTGGAGGCTATGAGTTTTTACAAAATGAGAGAGGAGGGGCTGCTTGTGGCCGGCCACATGAAGGGGTTGTTAGGGTTAGGGTTTGCATATGGGCCAAGCACTCCTAAGTTGCTAAAAAGGCCCATGTCAAAAAGGCTAAAAAAGGCTTATGAAAAATGACTTAAAAATCATTTAAATCATTCTCAAAATAGAGATTAATCCTAAATTAATTTTAAAAGGCCAAATATGATTCTAATTAAATTATTAGGCTTCTGGTCAAGGTTGAATAAAGTCCAACCACTTATACTACCAAAACACCAATCCAAACTACACAATAATCAATTTAATTAATAATTTAAATAAATTCAAAATAATACACAATGACTAAAATACCCCTAATTAGAAGAATGAGTGTGACGGATAATTAGGTTTCTAATGTCATGGTTTGTCTCTAATCATGGTTAGCTAAGGTTAAACCGACTACTAACACAACACCAATTAAAATATTAGAAATTATTCCCAAAAAAATTACATAATTACCAAATTACCCTTATTTTAGAAAAGTGGTGGTTACAGTGTGCAATATTACTTTTGATTGTCTTTCTAATCTTGTCTTCAGATCAGTTTTAGGACATGGACTCCTTGCCTATTTTGTGTCTCTAGACCAGCACCGTGCCTCGTACCGATAACTTACTTATCCTGGTGCTTCTAGACCATTCTCGTGCCAACAACATCAATGTACCGACTCGTATTTGCCTTTTTACTCATACTTGAGACGCAATAACGTGGTCGTGCCATAAACGTTATTCGTCCATCAACATCGAGGCCGTACCTCACAACTCAACATAACTTAACCAAACTTTGTCTTACGGCCCTTCCTGACTTAACTCGAACTCAATCCCAAACTTGTGGAACTTGTGTTGACGACTCAAATACGACACTACATCTCATACTAAAGCACGTGTCTTTGCATGCTATAGCCAACTCTTAGGCTCCATACTGGTATTACAACCGTTCATACCATCTTGACTCAATTTGTGTCGTGCTTGTACTTCCTTTAATTCGAGCGATACCGTATATGCGGATTGTCGTTCAGTACACCAACTTATCTATAGGAAAGGTCACTGGCATGACAAGCCATCGCGGAGATAGCTAGGAAGACGGCGGGTCGATTAATGCATGTAGCTAGCCCTAATAAAAGCCCATCGAATTCCCGGTTGCCTACCCAGCATCAGCTATACTATTTTTCCTCTATGGCCAGATCGGTCCTGTGGCCCCAGGTTGCCGTCCGAAGAAACATCACCCTTGTGCACAAGTTTTCCATGACCACGCACCTATGAGACTTCATCTAGACTCACGTAAATGCATCGCTTAATTTATGGAACGATTCAAACCCTTTGTATATTGTGCTCATCAATTGTACTTTGCATATTCCGTTGGAGACTCCTAAATGAGACACGGCCTCGACGACAAACGGTCACATAAACTTTAGAGACTCCCAAACGAGGGATCGCCTTGGCGACAAACGGTCGTGTGAACTTTTCATTCTTTGAAACCCAGGAAACGGCTACTGCATAGCCTCCACACTTAACTTGAACAAAACATGTTCCATGTGCTATAGACCGAGACATACTTCTCATCGAAACAACCGAGTTTCATGCCTTAAACCAATTGTGTCATGTACGACACTACCGCCCAAGTCATACTCTATATGACGAGCCTTGAGACCGTGGGAATATGTGGCTATATCCAGCCATAGAACCGTGGGATCGTGCGCGTGCTTAACTTGAACAATCGCATTCTTTGAGCGCCTTAACCCGTGACATCTTCTATAGGACTAAATGTGAGACTGTGGGACATTTTTGCTATGACAAGCAGTGAGATCGTGGGACGTGCCCGCAATGACATCGATAGCCCATGGTATATTTTTTCCTAACTCAATCGTGCGGTCGAAAGACCTAGTGCCATCTTTTTGAAAACCATCGTGGAGAACATCTAAGCAACATTTTGACACTTTTTCCATGTTCTACGCACATACTTGACTCAGTGGAATTGTTTTCTTAACTATGTGGATTCATCTCTTTTATTCAAGCCTATTCAGTGTAATGAATTTTTTTGTTTTATTAGTGTGAAGGCCAAGCTGAAGCAAGTTTATCGAAGCCACCCACCTGAGCGAGAAGTTGCCTCGACCGAGCAGAACTTCGAGCAAGCCATTTCATGGCTAAGTCCAAACACCGTTGCATTTTGATTCTCTGTGTAATTCTGCATACAAAACAGGCCTTATGTGAAAAAATACGCACAAAAAGATATTTTGTGCAAAAATACGCATAAAACGGACCTTATGTGAAAAAAATGCACAAAAAGAGATTATGTACAAAAATACACACAGGGAAGGACATTTGTGAAAATATGTCATCTCCCTATTTTTTCCAAAATACGTAAATGACTGTATTTCTGTATTTGGAGGATTTTAAATTTTTGGGTATTCTTAAAATTTTATTTATTTTTTTGGACTTTGGTTAGCCTTAATTGTTTAGACCTGACATTTGATTATTGTCTCTATTTAATTGTTATTAATATTATTTTATTATTATTATTAGGGGTTAACATGGCTAGCTTATATTAAGTTGTTTTTATTATTATCAATTATCATCCTCATTATTATTATTATTATTGTTGTTGTTAAATTACCTAGCTACCCCTCCTCCCCAAAATATCTAAACCTAACCCCACCCCCTCTTTTCACTCTTTCTCTCTCTTCTCCCCCTTACTGGATCAGCCGACCCCCCCAATCCTTACTCTTCCTTCTCTCTCTCAGCTCTCACTCCCCTCCTCCCCCAAACTCCCTCTTCCGATCTCTTTGGAACACTCCCGAGCTCTCCCTCTCTAACTCATCTCTCCCGCTCACTCTTTCTTTTTCGGCTTTCTCTGCCGGCACCACCGCCTGTACCACCTTCACCACCGCCATCATCGTCGCCATCTCCTCCACCACCACTGCCCCCATGGCCTCCGGCGACCGCCACCGCCACCACTACTGCTCCCATCACCACTTCCATCTCTCCATCTTCTGCTGTTCCCGGCGCCCGCCTCCGCCACGGCCAGCCCCTCCGGCCACTTCCCGTCATCCGCAACCACCAGCGCCACCATCGTCTCCATCTCCCCCTTCTCCTTCCTGCTCTCGTCGTGGTGCGGATCGCCGCCGCGAGCCACCCCCCTCCGTCGACGTCGCCGTCTCCAGCTCCTCCACCGTAGGCTGGAGCTCCTCCTGCTGCTGTCCTCCCTCCGCCGGAGCCGCCGCGACATGGCCAGCCCCGGTGAGCTCCTCCGCCTTCCCCCTTTTTCCTTTCCTGGCGACCATCGTCGCCGTAGAGCCTCGCTGGCTGCGCCAGCCTCGAGTGGCGGGTCGCCCTTGGGCCCCGTGCTGCTCGAGCAGTGTACAGCCTTGGGAGTCGCGCTCTCCTCGGGCCGCATGCACGCTTGACTTGCGTGTTCCCTCGTTTCCCGTACTTCTCGGGATGTGTGCCTCAATTTGTGTGTTGTCCCAGTTTTCGTGCACCCCGATCCACGTGCTGCCTTGGGCAGTGGAACGCCTCGAGCCCCGCACTGCCTCGGGCACCGTGCCATCTCGATTTGTGCACCGTCTCAATTTTCGTGTCTCGGCCTTTGTGCCTACCTCGTGACCCGTACTGCCTCGATTTACATGCACGTACCGATTTGTGTGTCGTATCGATTTGCGTGTCACATTATATCTTATGTTGCCTCGGTTTGCGTACATGTACCGATTTGCGTGCCGCCTCGGTTGTAGGTCGCATTGGACTCTGCACCTTTTCGATTTGCGTGCACACATCGATTTGTGTGTCGCATCGATTTACGTGCTCCTTGGACCTTGGGTCGTCTCGATTTATGTGCACGTCTTGATTTACGTGCACATTTATGTTTCTCGTTCATCTCGATATTCGTGTTCTCTCGATTCTCGTACGCGTCTCGTTATACGTGTGCATCTCGATTTACGTGCTCGTATCGGTCCACGTGCCTCGGTTTTCGTGCCAGATCCCTACACTGCTTGCGGGACCCGTACGGTATAGCCTCGTGCCATTTTTTGTGATTTTGTCATTATTTTATTATTTAATTCTAATGATTGTTTATTGTGTGTTCTGAGGATCTCGATTGACGTGCTAGCTTGGATCACGACTGCCGAAGACTTGCTTACCTAGCCGAGCCCTCTAGGCAAGTATCCCTTGCTCATCGACGGCTCTTGCCCTCTCTCCTTAGGATAGCTTGGTCCGATACCGGGGTAGACCGTATCGGGCAACTCGGATGGGTCATCCACACCTCCGAGGACACGAGCACGACTCACATGTATGGATTGTCCCTGTATGCCCCGTGTCCGACTCGCGGTCGGGTAACGGCTCTGGCTAACTTTACTTGTGGCGGTGATTGTGCTTGGGTTAGGGATTTATGGACATGTGTTGTGGTGCACCCTACGAGGCGGTTATTTTATTATTATGCATGTTGGCTTGGCGCCCAGTACGCATTGTAGTGCTGCTGGAGGCCGAGACATTAGTGGTCTCGGGTTCGATTGATTTCCCAGTACGCCTCGTAGCGCTGCTGGAGGCCGGGGCTTAGTGTTCTCGGCTATCGATTTGTTCCCAGTACGCATTGTAGTGCTGCTGGTAGCTGAGACCTAGTGTTCTCAGTCTGCGATTCTGCGATTCCGCGACGGGTTGCGCCGAGTAGATTTTAGCCCCAACTCGCTGGGAGCTCCTGTCCAGAATACAGATGAGACTCTGCCGGATTCTTCTAAAATTCTCGATCGGGAATTTGGTTCGAAGGACTGGGCAGAACCATTCCTTTGGTTTGTTGGACTAGGCTCGTGCCTGTTCACCTTGGTATAGTATACCTGATCCCATTGCTTGCTAGGTAGACTCCAGACTAGATCAGTCACCTAGCTCCTGATCTGTCTTGTACGTCGGATAGCGTAAGGAGAGCGGTTCCACTCGGAAGACGGTCTGCAACCCTGGTCCTTGTTTGGTTTAAGGGTTATGGATTTGCTCCAGAGCGGTCCGTGTAATCTTTGCCACTTCCGGCGATATTTATTACCAGACTCTTGTCCCCTGACCCTTCATCCTAGGGGGTGTCCTAGTCTAGTTAGATAGAGCTGGCAGTTGTCCTATGTATTGGGAGTTGTGACTTGTGGATATGACTGAGGATTGAGTATTATGGAGAGTACGATCTCGGGATATTGACTTGGTGGATCTATATGGATTCTTGGATTTTAGTGATTTCGAATATTTCGTGGAACGAGGAGAATACCGAAGGTATTATTATATAATTTTTACTCGACTTCCCAAACGCCCAAAACCTGATACCTTTGTGTATTCCGGTAGTTGGGAAACCTGGTTTGATTGTTATGTCTTGGTAGTTGAGGGGCTTGTTTTCCAGTGACTTGTGATCATTGACTAGGAGGATTCTTGTGAGCTAGAGGGTCTAGCATTGCTTATAGTGATTAGCTTGGTATTTGGTTATTGACCTTCCTGACATGATATTGATTCCATCGTAGAGGGGTGACTCTTGCTAGATTGATCTGGTGGATGGTCCGACTTGATGATTGGAGCTATAGGCTCCCATATGTGTTTGAGATGATATTGTGGTAGAGATTCTGACCTTGTACTTGACCTGATATTCATGCCACGATGTGGGCAGATGACTCCATGTGATTGATAGAATTGACCCCGACTTGACTTGACTACTTATACCCAATCCATGATTCCAGTTTACCCTTGAGGTACTGGCATTGACCTTGCACTGTTGTGCTCCTTGTCTACTGGCATCTTGAGGTTCTACCTGAATTTATGGTACTGTAGTGCCATCCTGATATCCCAGCCATATTACACGATGACCTGGACCTGTCTTCACTCTTGATAGTGGCCCGTAGAGGTGCACTCCTGACTAGCACTCTGGACTTGATGGTAAACCTGGCATGTTTACTCTTGATTCTTGATAGTGGCCCGTGGTGGCGCACTCCTGACTAGTACTCTCGACATGACATGTTTACTCTTGACCGCTGTTGCGACAGCCAGTCCTGACTTGCTAGGTATGACCTTGTCTTGACACCGTGGTTGATTTTCCTGATTGTGCTTGTACAAACTACCTGTCTCGTCTTGCATCATGTCTAGGACATGGATTCCTGGTTACCACGGTCAGGAATTCATAATGAATCTGACTAGGTTAACAACTAGATTGATCAAGTAGCTCATATAGATCGAGGTATTCCGGCTACAGGCAATCCCGTTATCTGGGCGCTCATGTGGACTTGTAGCCTACCGTCGAGTAGGGCACATTTCCAGCCCACTGTCATGTGGGGTACCCCTCCAGCTAGCTATTAGGGTACATTTGTCTCCCGGGCGATGTACCCACTATATATATTCGTCCTGGATAACCTGGATAGTCTGCAGGGCTTGTGGCTATAGGAATACCTCAACTGCATCTTGTTAGTAATTAGGCCTGTGATAACCCTAGTTAGCTAATAATAGCAAGCCGTAGGCATTGTGTGGCCGCTTGTCCTTCTGTGTTGTTTGGCTTGTTGCCTGCTAGCCCGCTGATATTGATTTCCAGCTGGCAATGCAGGTGTTAGTGGATGCTAGGGAGGCTGTGATTGTGTTAGATTCACTATACTTGTGGATTGTTATCGTGCGTTGGTACCGCACGATCCCTTACCCTTATTTACTGTTTTTAGATGTTATTCTTATCATATTTTATCCTGCTGGTTTTCTTCGCCCGTCCTTGAGCCTTCCTTTCTGGTACTTGCTGCGGTTGGCCTGACCAACCCTGGATTGTTCCCAGATTGTCTGAGACCGACCCGGTGGATCTTCCAGACTTGACTTGGAGGGTGTGCTTCAGTTCCAGACATGCTAGGAACTGTGGGAAGGTATACTTGTCTACATTATTATCCTGTACTGTATATTCCAGATTTTTATATGAGTATTTCCTGTTTTTTATATGATTATCTCTCTTGATATTGTCTCATTGTGATTTACCTGTGGATATGAGATCGGATTTAGGCCATAGATTGATTGCATGCTAGGATACCAAACCAGACTGGACAGCCGTCATCACCGTATAGCGTATTCGTACCTTATACGGTGTAGCTGGCCGTGTACGTCCCCGTATTTCGGAACTGGGGCATGACAAAATACGCGCAGCAATTAAATCTGCTACGAAATACGTACGGAGAGGGGCATAAAAATACACAGGAAATGAATCTGCTGCAAAATACTCGTAGAGAGGGTCCTTTGCGTAAAAATATGCACATGATGTTGTATTTCTTCCCGAAGACGAAATAAAAAAAGCTGAAAACTTGTTTTAGCCCTAAAATCTTCAATACAACTCTAAATCTAATGATTCAAAGGTCAAAATTGCATATAATGAAATTTCCTACAACATGGGACAATTAGTTTTTAGAAATACTAAGATTTAATATATCAAATTCTCGAAAACTCTAAAGGCCTATAATAAAAATTAGATCTACTCTAAACCGTTCATCAAAACTGAAAATGTCAAGAACTAAATGATCCCGAATTGATTTCATTTACTTTACTGTGTATGACCCGAATGTTACTGTTAGAGGATCAGACCAAGCGAGTCGTAGACTCGACTCGTACGGTCCCAAGGGAGGGGAGGACAGCTACTAGATGCTTAGGCTACTATGTACACACAGTCTACATATACACCACGAGTCAATATACCGGAGCTACGAACCTGCATCCCGGAGTATCTATACTGGAGCTACGAAGTTTATATTTGGAAAGCCCACGTATCGAACATTGTCCTCAAAGCTGCATATCACATAGAATGGTAGTTCTAGATTTACCCGGTCTCGAGTACAGTTTTCATACTCATATTTATAGCACTGTTTACTGTGAGCCCTCGACCCAAGTAAATTCTTTTTTTATTATTTTTATTCTTCTATTTTATTTATTATTACCATTATTGCCACAACTCATAAATATATATATATATATATATATATGTATATATATAAATAAGTGTATAAACTTGTTATTCATTAGGCTTTCGTAATTAAATAATAAGGGATGGGGCTTAATGCAAACTGGATGGATTCAAATACAGGATAGTCGAACCCCCCCCATTTGAATTTAAATCCCAGTTTGATTGATTGAGATATACTCAAATCCATACGAGCAGACCCCAAAGCTGAGTTTAAACCCTCTCCAATATCTATTTCTCTTACGATTCAATCCATAGACTAAGTATATATGAGAGGGCAACCAATCCTCCTCTTGTTGAAACCCTAGTATATTTATCCCTGTTCGTCACCCGAGAGATAGGAGTTGGGAGGAATCAGCCGCAAGCAGCCCAAAAGGTATGTGACCCTGTCTTCCATCCTACAATTCTTAATTTGTATCTATCAGGTATTTGAAATCAGGTCCATAAGGAACCCAGAAACTACTTTGACCTATGGACTCTAGAAATAGATGGGGAAGAAAATACCCTGTGTTAATGTACCCAGGTTATCCATCAAATACATCAACCTAGCACATTAAGCCAGTTGACACTTGGAGAGGTCAGGACCTCTAGACACAGATGGTACACCAGACAAAGGAATTGATGGAGTTTTATAGGTATAGCCTACAGATCGTACCTGGGTGACCAGACTAGAGTACCCAATGGCACAGGTAGAGAGGGTTAACAACCATAAGATGCAGGATAATCTTAGTGTCCACTGTTTATAATGGGCTTGATGAATGTATCAAGCATATTTATGTATCAGTAGGTATAGATCCTAGCAGTGGGTAGGGGGCGGGCTCGAGTTTCATAGATAGTATAGGGTTGCCCCTATTATACCACATAGGCTAAAAGGAAACAACATAGGCTGATGTGATGGCAAATCGATAGGAGCCAGATATTGATACTTGTACCTGTTTCCAGCAACATAGAGTGGTAGACACACCACAGCCCTTGTGAATATGAATAATTCCTAGTATCTACTGGGTACAACAAGTAATTTTGGATGACCCTAGTATCAGACATACTCATGTAGCTATCCTTGAGTACAGGAACATGTAGACTAGGTAGGATGCTGTCACGATCCGCACCCTTATGAGGGGCACGAGCACGTGGGTACGTCCAGCCTACGTCACAGAATCGGCGGTAGAACGCTGTATATAACGTCTGTAAATACCTACGACTAACAGTTAAAATGTACCTATATAGTATATACTCTCCGAATGGAGGTGACATAGCAATACAGTCTCAATCACAGAATAAAACTAAGGTAGATAGCTCAGAAGGAAAGACATATGATAAAAGAAGAGTAATAAGTCTACAGTCTAATACAAGCCCAGATATATACAACATCACAGGGTATCAAAATAGAATATAGAAACTACAGTCTGATAAGCTAGCTGGATCGCAGTCCAGTCAAACCTAGCTAACCTACACTACTCTGGAAGTACAAAATCTAGTGGCTCTACTATAAGGCCACGATCCAAGGCTACTCCATCTAACTCGAGCCCATAATAGGTCGAGCAGTCTGCATCAGAATCATCTGTAATATATCATAACGGTATCCTGTCAGGAAAATGAGCAAGTACAAACACTAACAGCAGTTCCATGTGAATTGACAAGTTCTATAAGAGACAGTATAATGAACTACAAGACAAAGATATATGAAGACTTGGTAACCGTTCGGAAGCCGAGTTACAACCCTTAAACCAAACAAGGACCGGGGTTGTAACTCTTCTCCCGAGCAGAACTTAGTCTCCAATCAAGGTACAATGTAAAGGTATGTAGAGCATGTGAGTAACTGTATATCATGCATGGTGAGAAAGTACTGAATATAGAACAGAACAGGATATATGACAAGAAAAGTAAATATAAAATATGCCTCGAACATTATAGCCTAATGTGATCGGTATGGGTCAAGAATCAGGCTTCCAGCCGACCGGCTACAAGTACGTGGACTCGGCCCGGCCGGGATGGTAAGCTATGGAGCAAGTAGTAGCACAGGTCAGGCTATACCCATCGTGAGGAGAGGGTATAGCTATGATACAAGTAGTAACTCAAGGTGGGCATTGATCACACTATTTATAATATTCCCCATTCCCCGAATAGTATACGGATCCGGACATAGCACGTCATGATGCGGGATTCCCAAAGAGGGGAGCAAGTCCTCTTCAGGAATCGGCGTCAATACAAGTACGAGAATCAAGACTAAACAAGTACCAATATCCCAAGAAATCCAGGAATGACATCTCATGACAGGAATCCGACAATACTAGTCCGTGAACTATCGTGTCTGAGAATCAAGTAAGACACTACGACTGAATCGGATATAGCAAATATCAAGACAATGAAAACTATCAGTAAATGTACTCGCCTACTGTCCTGAGCTGTATGGTATATCAATGCTCAGAGTGGAAAACAGAGACCTAAAGATGAGATACTGTAAGTTAATTTAGGTTTAAACAAGTTTAGGAATGATTTACAATGAATGATATGCAATCTAGGTCAAACTAGGTCTCACTGAGTCACACTAAGTCCTATCAAGTCAATCTAGGTCAAATCAAGTTATATCAAGTCAATCTAAGCCTAACCAAGTCAATCCTAGGTCATACCAGTCATCACGGGTCAAAACAAGTCGAAGAAAGTCAAATGGGGTCAAGAGTTGGCCTACAATTGACTTTTGGTCAACTGGTCAACCCTGGTCAACTCTGGTCAACTCTAGGTCAACCCTGGTCAACCCTAGGTCAATGGTGACTAATAGTTGACTTTTGGTCAACTATACAAGTCTAATAGAAATTGGGTCTAAATTGGGCAAAGTGTTGACCCATAGTTGACTTTTGGTCCAAAAAGTCAACCGTTGTCAACCGGGGCCAAGACTAGGTCTAGGCGACTATTTCTAACTATTACCAACCTCTACAACCCATATCCAAGTCCATCTTGGACTTCGAAACTCATATCTTGGCCGTAGGCCAATATCCTATTTTACCCTTAAAAAGGGTAAAATTCGAGCTTAGGCAACTATCAAGTTAGCCTACCTACGCTTGGTATTTTGACCCGAGCTCCCTAAGGTAGTAAGGTACTAGCCTATACATATATTACCTATCAAGATACCTAAGTAAAGTGGACATCTAGTCCATGTTACGGCCTATTGCCGGTATCTTGAATATTTCAAGATACGGGATGGTACGGCGCGATACCGGCGCCCTACAACCCCGATTTCCACCCGGAAGCCTACCTGCAAAATCTAAATCACGTATTCTTGCCCCACGCCAAGTTTCAACTCATTTCGATACTCCGAGCTCCGTTTCGCCCTCTAACTCGATTTCCTCTTCTTTCTATTCTAGCTCTTTTCCTATTCTTCTAACTTCTTCTAACTCTTTCCTTCTAACTTCTTCGTATTCTTTTCTAAACTCTAATCCCTTAAACTTCTTCTAATTTAACTATACATAAACATATATATACATATATATATATCTATATATATATATACACATATATAGATAAAAAGGGGGGGGGGGTTAATAGGCTTAAAGCCAAAGGGGGGGGGGTGTTTATCCATATATATATATATATATATATATATATATATATATATATATATATATATATATATATATATATATATATATATATAGACACACTCACACATGGACACACTCTCACACAACACAAACACACACACATTCTCACCACTCTAATCCTCATGACACAAATTTCATATCAAATATATATACACACTCACACACATAAATACACAAGTGTATATATATATATATATATATATATATATATATATATATATATATATATATATATATATATATATATATATATATATATATATATATATATATATATATATATATATATATATACCACTCTCAAAATGATTAAACCCTAATAAATCCTTAACCTATTTTTCTAGGGAAAACCTACAAATTTGTGGGCAAATGGTGGAGAATCTTCTCCCCTCCATTTATTGTGAATGAACTAAATGCAAAAGAGAAATAAATGAAGAAATTAAAGCATACCTAGATTGGTTGGTTGGAGGAAGAAGAAGACTTGAGAAGAAATTGAATTTGAAAGAGAGAGAGAGAGAGAGTGTTGCTTAGTGGAGAAGGAAGAGGGGGGGGGGGGGGGGGGGGCTAGTCATGGCCGGCCAAGCATGGCATGGGTGAGGGGCACTTGTAATTACAAGTTTGCCCCTTCCTAAGCCTAATGTTAAATAAAATCCAAATTAGGTTTAGGAAGTTGCTAAAAATAAATAAAAATCATAATCAAACTAAATTACTCATGGGGGACTAGTCCAAACTCTTAAACCCTAAAGTTTAGTGTGGTGGGCCATGGTTAGCTAACATGCTAATTACAGCTCAAGTCGAAATTCACCGGGGTCCCGAATTAACTCGGAATGCGATGAAATTCGAACCCGACTCCTATAATAATTAAATAATAATATTCATGAAATAAAATTCCCAAAAATATTATAAAATAGAAAATTACCATTTTACCCCTAACTGGGAAAAGTGAGGGTGACAAGTCTATCCACCTTAAAAAAAATTTTGTCCTCGAAATTGAAGACAACAAGCACAGGAAATCACAAACAAAATTAAAGGAAATAAGTTTATACCTCAGGACGCGAAAAGATAAGGGAAACGCTCCCGCATGTCGTCCTCCCTCTCCCAGGTAGACTCACCTGGAGAGTGATGTCTCCATGCAACTCGAACCAAGGGTATGACCTGGTTCCGGAGCACCTTCTTCCTGCGATCCAGAATCTCCACCGGCTGTTCTGGATAGCTGAGAGTAGGTCCCACCTGTATCGCTGAATGGTCCAATACGTGGCTAGGATCTGCCACGTACCGCCTCAGCTGAGATACATGAAACAAGTTGTGCACTCCCTCGAGCCTGGTAGGCAAGTCCAGTCGGTAGGCTACTGCACCGATCCTCTCTAAGATGGTGAAAGGTCCGATGTAGCGCAGACTGAGCTTTCCACCGCTGCCAAAGCGAATAGTGCCACGTGTCGGGGATATTCTCAGAAATACTATGTCACCAACCTAGACACAAGACAAAAACTCAACACACAACTAACAAACAATCACAACAAATACGACAAGAACTGAAACTAACCTCGAACTCTAACAGTCTCCGGTGACTATCGGCCCAATGCCGCTGCCTATCCTGAGCCACCCGAAGTCTGTCTCTAATCAATCTGACCTTCTCGGCCGCATCCACAACCATCTCCGGCCCAAGAAGCGCCCGCTCGCCGACATCGTCCCAAGACAAGGGAGTACGGCATCTCCGTCTATATAGAGCCTCAAATGGTGACATCTCTATACTGGCCTGGTAGTTGTTATAAGCAAACTCTACCAGGTGAAGATGGTCCTCCCAAGAACCCCCGAGATCTAGCACACATGTGCGAAGCATATCCTCCAAAGTCTGGATGGTCCTCTCCGACTGCCCGTCTGTCTGAGGATGATAAGCAGTAATAAACTTGAGCGAGGTCCCCAAGCTAGCCTGTAAACTCCTCCAGAAGTAGGAAGTGAATCGGCTATCCCGATCTGAAACTATGCTCACCGGAACTCCGTGCAATCTCACGATCTGACGAACATACAGCTCAGCCAGCCTCTCCGTAGACAAACCCACTTTGAAAGGCAAAAAGTAGGCCGATTTGGTCAATCTATCAACTATGACCCAAACCGCGTCCTTCCCTCCTGGCGACCGTGGAAGTCCAGATACAAAGTCCATGGTGCTCCCACTTCCACTCGGGAATGGGTAGCGGCTGTAGCAATCCATCTGGTCTCTGCCTCTCGGCCTTCACCTGCTGACACACAAGACAACGAGATACAAACTGAGCTACCTCGCGCTTCATGCCATACCACCATACGTGCTCTCTCAGGTCCCTATACATCTTGTTGGCTCCAGGATGCATAGAATACTGAGAGCGATGCGCCTCCTGAAGAACCTCCTCCCGAAGCTCTCCACGCGGAACGCACAGCCTAGTACCGTGCCACAACGACCCGTCTTCGGCTACAGAAAAATCGTCAAGCAAGTCCATCCTCACCTGCTCCCTGATGCTCCTCAGGGCAACATCATCATACTGCGCTGACCTGACTCTATCCATCAGCTCAGACTGAATCTGCAAATCCCACATCTGGATCTCCATGCCCGGAATGATGACCTCGATACCCAAACTATCCAGGTCGGCCAACAAGTGACGATCTGTCGTCAAGAATATAGCAACTGGATACCTGCTCAAGGCATCTGCAACTACGTTGGCCTTCTCCGGATGGTACTGCAAGGATATATCGAAGTCCTTCATCAGCTCTAACCACCGCCTCTGCCGCATGTTCAACTCCTTCTGAGTGAACACGTACTTCAAGCTCTTGTGATCTGTGAAGATCTCAACTCGCTCTCCGTACAGGTAATACTTCCATAACTTCAAAGCAAATATAACCGCGACCAACTCCAGATCATGAGTAGGATAGTTCTTCTCATGAGGACGCAACTGCCTGGATGCATAGGCAATCACCTTCCCGTGCTGCTGAAGAACACACCCTAAACCCTTTCCGGAAGCATCGCTGAAGATCGAGAACCCTCCTGACCCAGATGGCAAAGTCAGGATCGGAGCTGAAGTCAACCTCCTCTTCAGCTCATCGAATGCAGCCTGACACTCATTAGTCCAGACGAACTCCACGTCCTTCCTGGTGAGTCTAGTCATCGGCTCTGCAATCCGCGAGAAGTCCTGGACGAACTTTCGGTAATAGCCAGCCAAACCCAGAAAGCTCCGAACCTCGACAACTGAACTGGGCGTAGACCAAGACTCCACTGCCGAAATCTTCCTCTGGTCTACTGAAATCCCGTGCTCGGTCACAACATGACCTAGGAACTCCACCTGGTCTAAGAAGAACTCACACTTCGAAAGCTTCCCGTAGAGTTGCTCCCTCCTCAGAGTCTCTAACACAACTCTCAAGTGCTCCTCATGCTCTTCCTGCGTCTTCGAATAGATCAAGATATCGTCTATGAAGACCACCACGAACTTATCAAGGTACTGATGGAATACCTTGTTCATCAAGTTCATGAACACCGCGGGAGCATTGGTCAACCCAAATGGCATCACTGTAAACTCGTACCGGCCGTACCGAGTCCGAAATGCCATCTTGGGAATGTCATCCCGCCTTACCTTTAGCTGGTGATACCCGAACCTCAAATCTATCTTCGAAAAGACCTTTGCCCCACTCAGCTGATCGAACAAGTCATCGATCCTCGGCAAAGGGTACCTATTCTTGATAGTGAGGTTGTTGAGCGCCCGGTAATCAATGCACATGCAGGACGTACCGTCCTTCTTTGGTACGAACAGGACTGGCGCTCCCCAGGATGAAGAACTGGATCTGATGAACCCCTTGTCCTGCAGCTCGTCGACTTGCTTCTTCAGCTCTATCAACTCGCTGTTGTTCACCCTATAGACATGCTGTGAGATGGGCTCGGCGCCCGGCACCAAGTCTATGGAGAACTCAATGTCCCTGTCTGGCGGCATCCCCGGCAACTCCTCGGGAAAGACATTCGAGAACTCAGCAATCAACGGATGTGGCAAATCCTGCCCCGCCAACAAAGCTCCATAGAATCCAGCCTCCGGCTCCGCTGCTCCTCGAGCAAACTCGATCTCTGGCTCACCCGGCGTCCTAAAAAGAACTCTGCCTGCTCTACAATCAATGCTAGCATGGTGCATGCTCAACTAATCCATACCGAGTACCATATCGTACCTCGGTAGGGGCATTACGAGCAGACATGCACTCAAGTCCCGGCCTCTCAGAGTGACTCTCCGCCCCTTGCAAATATTATTAACCAGGATAATACCTCCCCCGGTCAGAATCTTGCAAGTCCTACCCATATATTCAGCAATGATATTGTGTCTTAGAGCAAAAGAAACAGACACAAAACTATGGGTCGCCCCAAAATTAAATAAGGCAAAAGCAGGAAAAGAATCTAGGAGAACATGACCTGCTACAACATCTTCCATGGGTTTCGCCTCCTTCTCTGCTGCCAAAGCGAACACCCTGCCCGCGGGTGCTCCCCTCTGGTGCTGGACAAAACGCTGCTGCTGGGTCTGAAGTGGAGGACCCCTCTGCTGAACCGCTAGTCCTCTAGTCGGCTGTACCCTATCCTAGCCTCCCTTGGCTGCCCGAGCAGGGCAGCCCTTCAGCTGGTGGTCGGTCCTTCCGCAGAATAGGCAAGCGCCTAACCTCCTCCGGCATACGTCTCTGCTGTGCCCCATCTTTCCGCAGAAAGCACACTGCTGGGTCTGCCTCTGGCCCTGACCCTGATGCTGTTGGGTACGCGCCGGTGCCTGCTGAAACTACAACAGAGGCTGCTACTGAAACGGCCTCTGCTGCTGCTGCTGCTGAATGTGGGGGTGCTTGGTCGGTCCCGTACTGGAACTCGCCCCCATAGTATCTCTGCTCCTCTTCGGCTTGAGGCCGAAGTCCTCCTCTGCAATCTGTGCGTCCATCAATATCTGATCGAACGTCGCGTTACGGCGACCCGAGGTACGGGTGCGCACTGCATGAATAAGTCCCTTGCGGAACTTACGAGCCTTCTGCCCCTCATTCTGGATCATATCGGGAGCAAACCTGCTAAGACAGAAGAACTCAGCTGCATACTCGTCCACCGACGAGTTCCCCCGCACTAGACCCACGAACTGGCCCTCCAATGCTGTAAGAGCCACGTCCGGGAAGAAATTCTCCTTGAAGAGCCTCCAAAAGTTCTTCCAAGTCAGCCCTCTCACCGACGCACGAGGATCCGTGCGGTACCATGTCAGCACAATGTCAAAGAATCGGCTGGCTGCGGCCGAAACCTAAAGTGCTCTAGGAAGCTCTGCCAGCTCCATGCTCCGCTGTACATCCTCTAGCCAATCGTCTGCATAGAGGATGCCCTCCGTGCCTGTGAAGTCCCTGGAGCTCATCTTCCTGAGTCCAATACTGTCCCCGACCTGGACTGCTGCTGGTACGACTGTTGGCCAGTAGGGCCCTGCACCGTACCCGGTACCACTCTTTCTACTGCTGCCAGGGCAAGCTGATGCGAGTTCTCCATACTCTGCCTCAGCATCTCGATCTGACGGTTGACGCCTTCGACTGTCGCTACGACGCCTCTGCCTGGGCCCGCTGTGTCTCCTTCATCTGCTGAAGGAGAAGGAACATATGATGTGTATCCGTCGGTATCGGTGGTGGTGGCGACAGTAACTCCTGAACAACGACTGAAACCCTCTGGGGTGGAGGTGGTAGACCTCCCTGTACAACTGCCTGGGTCTCTGGAATAGTAGAATCACTGGGGGCAGTCTCGTGAACCTCCTCCTCAGCCTGATCAGATCTCTCAGGCAAGCTACTCGATCCAGTGGCCTGCGGGTGCGTCTTCCTCATCCTGGAGACGAATTAAAACAAAAAAATCAATATGGCACATGAGTAGATTATCAAAGAAGGACAGTTAATTTAATACAAGGTGAATAATCATGATAATCAAAAGATCAGAAATTTTCTAGGTGTGATTGAGAAACTCCTATCATGTCCTAGGTCCTACGTCCTAATTGCAGGCTCGTAATTAGTACTCTAAGTCGAGCACCATTACGAGATCGCACTAATTGCGACACTGACCTGCGTGGGCCACCACAAAAATGTGTCACGACCCGCACCCTTATGAGGGGCACGAGCACGTGGGTACGTCCAGCCTACGCTGCAGAATCGGCGGTAGAACGCTGTATATAACGTCTGTAAATACCTACGACTAACAGTTAAAATGTACCTGTACAGTATATACTCTCCGAATGGAGGTGACATAGCAATACAGTCTCAATCACAGAATAAAACTAAGGTAGATAGCTCAGAAGAAAAGACATATGATAAAAGAAGAGTAATAAGTCCACAGTCTAATACAAGCCCAGATATATACAACATCACATGGTATCAAAATAGAATATAGAAACTACAGTCTGATAAGCTAGCTGGATCGCAGTCCAGTCAAACCTAGCTAACCTACACTACTCTGGAAGTACAAAAATCTAGTGGCTCTACTATAAGGCCACGATCCAAGGCTACTCCATCTAACTCGAGCCCATAATAGGTCGAGCAGTCCGCATCAGAATTATCTGTAATATATCATAACGGTATCATGTCAGGAAAATGAGCAAGTACAAACACTAACAACAGTTCCATGTGAATTGACAAGTTCTATAAGAGACAGTATAATGAACTACAAGACAAAGATATATGAAGACTTGGGAACCGTTCGGAAGCCGAGTTACAACCCTTAAACCAAACAAGGACCGGGGTTGTAACTCTTCTCCCGAGCAGAACTTAGTCTCCAATCAAGGTACAATGTAAAGGTATGTAGAGCATGTGAGTAACTGTATATCATGCATGGTGAGAAAGTACTGAATATAGAACAGAACAGGATATATGACAAGAAAAGTAAATATAAAATGTGCCTCGAACATTATAGCCTAATGTGATCGGTATGGGTCAAGAATCAGGCTTCCAGCCGACCGGCTACAAGTACGTGGACTCGGCCCGGCCGGGATGGTAAGCTATGGAGCAAGTAGTAGCACAGGTCAGGCTATATCCATCGTGAGGAGAGGGTATAGCTATGATACAAGTAGTAACTCAAGGTGGGCATTGATCACACTATCTATAATATTCTCCATTCCCCGAATAGTATACGGATCCGGACATAGCACGTCATGATGCGGGATTCCCAAAGAGGGGAGCAAGTCCTCTTCAGGAATCGGCGTCAATACAAGTACGAGAATCAAGACTAAACAAGTACCAGTATCCCAAGAAATCCAGGAATGACATCTCATGACAGGAATCCGACAATACTAGTCCGTGAACTATCGTGTCTGAGAATCAAGTAAGACACTACGACTGAATCGGATATAGCAAATATCAAGACAATGAAAACTATCAGTGAATGTACTTGCCTACTGCCCTGAGCTGTATGGTATATCAATGCTCAGAGTGGAAAATAGAGACCTAAAGATGAGATACTGTAAGTTAATTTAGGTTTAAACAAGTTTAGGAATGATTTACAATGAATGATATGCAATCTAGGTCAAACTAGGTCTCACTGAGTCACACTAAGTCATGTCAAGTCAATCTAGGTCAAATCAAGTTATATCAAGTCAATCTAAGCCTAACCAAGTCAATCCTAGGTCATACCAGTCATCACAGGTCAAAACAAGTCGAAGAAAGTCAAACGGGGTTAAGAGTTGGCCTACAGTTGACTTTTGGTCAACTGGTCAACCCTGGTCACTCTGGTCAACTCTAGGTCAACCCTGGTCAACCCTAGGTCAATGGTGACTAATAGTTGACTTTTGGTCAACTATACAAGTCTAATGGAAATTGGGTCTAAATTGGGCAAAGTGTTGACCCATAGTTGACTAATAGTTGACTTTCTATCCATCTTATATATATATAACACACACACATCCATATACACACATCCATATATATATATATATATATATATATATATATATATATATATATATATATATATATATATATATATATTTTAACATCCATATACACACATCCATATATATATATATATATATATATATATATATATATATATATATATATATATATATATATATATATATATATATATACACACTCACACACACACACATGGACACACTCTCACACAACACAAACACACACACATTCTCACCACTCTCATCCTCATGACACAAATTTCATATCAAATATATATACACACTCACACACATAAATACACATGTATATATATATATATATAGATATATATATATATATGTATATATATATATATATATATATATATATATATATATATATATATATATATATATATATATATACCACTCTCAAAATGATTAAACCCTAATAAATCCTTAACCTATTTTTCTAGGGAAAACCTACAAATTTGTGGCAATTGGTGGAGAATCTTCTCCCCTCCATTTATTGTGAATGAACTAAATGCAAAAGAGAAATAAATGAAGAAATTAAAGCATACCTAGATTGGTTGGTTGGAGGAAGAAGAAGACTTGAGAAGAAATTGAATTTGAAAGAGAGAGAGAGAGAGAGAGAGAGAGAGAGAGAGTGTTGCTTAGTGGAGAAGGAAGAGGGGGGGGGCTAGTCATGGCCGGCCAAGCATGGCATGGGTGAGGGGCACTTGTAATTACAAGTTTGCCCCTCCCTAAGCCTAATGTTAAATAAAATCCAAATTAGGTTTAGAAAGTTGCTAAAAATAAATAAAAATCATAATCAAACTAAATTACTCATGGGGGACTAGTCCAAACTCTTAAACCCTAAAGTTTAGTGTGGTGGGCCATGGTTAGCTAACATGCTAATTACAGCTCAAGTCGAAATTTACCGGGGTCCCGAATTAACTCGAAATGCGATAAAATTCGAACCCGACTACTATAATAATTAAATAATAATATTCATGAAATAAAATTCTCAAAAATATTATAAAATGGAAAATTACCATTTTACCCCTAACTGGGAAAGTGAGGGTGACAGATGCAGGAGATGAGTTAGGTGTACAATTAATTCTTAAACCCCAAGGAGTTATACTGACCCTTGCTACCCAATAGGTACCCACAACATGAAGGTAGGTATGGAATAGAGTATAGGCGTGTCCTAGCTGCTGTTGCGTTTCTCCATTTAGATTTCGTTTAAGCTATAAGGTGTGCAAGTGGTAAGGGCACGACTAGGTTTAATGTGAGGCTTCACTGCTGATTCAATATGGGACAGAACAGGTACTGGTTCGATATGGGACATGGATAAGATAGAGTATCAGAACAGGGGTAGACTGTAGCAGAGTCTAGAAATATAGATGACAAGTCGAATTAGTACATGTATCAGTATCATCCAGGTCAGAGTCGTGTTCCCTTGCAATGGGCGCTTATATTAGATTACACTTTATACTAAATTGCTTGTTTCAGTGGTGCTAGAATGCAGTTGACATCATAAGATATCTTGTGACAGTACACTAAGATGTCAGGTTTTACCCAGTTATCCATAATGTATCGGATGGCACCAGTTTAAAGAGGGATTTCCTTTATCTGATAAATTGCTACTATGACAAGGTTGTTAGCACATAAAGTACTTTGTTTTCCAAGAATCTTAGTCTGATTGGTTCCTAGTAGTTTCTTCTAAACTATTTTTCCAACATTAAGGGATAACAGGAGAAGGAAATCTCAGGATCAAGTAGTCTTGAGTAGAGTTGGTATATGAACAGTAGAAGCAAGTAGCCATGGCCTAAAGACCATCCCTATAGCAGGGTACTAGGATTAGGTCTGTACCTAGTGTAGCACAGCTACAAGAGAAAGGATTGGTAGGTAGTCACCCCAAGAATGTAGATAGGATTACCATTGTTCAGTACTGGTAAGCATCAGAGGAATACCTGTGAGTATGATAATAGGAACCATCAAATGTATTGAGTATGTTACCATAAATCTGATACACCATGTGATACCTGTCTCTTCTCAACTGAATATGATGTGATAACTATAAACATTTTGGGAGGCTTGTTTGTGTGAACATAGGTTCATGGACAAACACTATTTCTGATACTTATCCAGGACTGCAGCAATAGGAACATCAGGATCACGAGTACCAAATTAGGAACCTAGACACGAAATACACAGGGAAACGTGACCCATAGGCTCGAGTATTGTCTGTACAAAGCCATAGACGAATGAGTAGTTGGGAGGGGGAGTGAACCATGTAATGTTGGTTCAGACCTTGTGTTTACATTTTGCTATAGGGAGCCACCAGTGCCAAAGGATGTTGTATACTACATCAACTATTCATGTAGTAGTGTCCATTATCTTCATTAGGATAGGCACAAGTTTAATATGCAAATCGAGTACAAGGATACCTGTATAAGAGGAGAGCCCCTGTATCCACATTCAATAGGATATTAGGCTTCGAAGGATAGCACAATGGTGTGTGGAACAATGTTTCTGGAAGCATAGGCAGTACTAGTACCTGTACATAGAAGAGTGCTTGCATTTGTACAGGGGGGAATGGCTGATAGAGAAACCCTGGGAATATGCAAACTCAGTTGTCCATGGGAATAGGCAGTACTAGTAGCTGTCCATTATATTCATTAGAAGAGTGCTCGAGTTTTTATTGTCAGTTGCAATTACATTTGTTTGCATTTTGTAAACTGGTTGTATCAGGTACCAGTTTGCATGAGGAGTCATTGTAACTTTCAGTTGGGGGATAATATAAGTGAGGGATTGAAGGATTCGAAAAGAGGGGGGGAGCAACCTGCTTGTAGACTGAACTAAGTGGCCGTAGGCTAAGACAGGGAATGAGGGAATCAAAACAAATGCCACTGTCCCCTTAGAGTATCCTGTGAGCACCTGAACATCAATTAGTTACCCACATTAATGTTAGCTCTAGCATCATTGGTGTAATCCTTGATATCAACGAGGTTAGCCTTAGTGTACCAACAGGCTGATCTGATAACTGCCCAGCACATGTCAGGTTGCAGTTTGGTGTTAATTAACACCAAACTGAGAGTAGCACCAGGAAGTAAGTAAGGGGATTACCCAGCTGTATTTCCATATCCCAGCATATATAGTAGGTACACCAGGTTGCATTACTCTTGTACCCGACCTAAGTGGACACAGGGGGTTACCTGGGAAGGAATCCATTAGGAGAGTCACCCCGACACCAACATTTAAGATATGCTCATCTCATACTTGGGTATAAGCAGAGTATTAGTTAGACTAAAGGACAAATAGCAGCATGACTCATAGGGATGTTGGGTTGTACCTACTTGAGGCTTTTGATAAATAAAGAGGTGATAACCCTCGTATCAGTTCTAGAGTGAGTACATGTAAAGAGGGGCCATGGCTTAGTGGGGAAAAACAGATGGGTAGTACCAGCACGTAGGGTATTTGGATAATGTTGTGGGACCCTAAATCAAACAGAGATCGCATTAGCAGTAGCCAGTAACCAAAATAGGACTAATAAAGTACCAATAGCAAAAATAGCAGTATGAAAGGAATAGAGGTAACCCATAGGCAACCAATTCACTGTAAGGGTCTAAATCAATAAGATAACAAAGTGTGAATCCATTAGGAAGTCTAAGTAATCTATTAGATAGTTTCATTTGTACTCTAAATTGTGTATTGATATGGAAATTCATAATATAGGTCTGTTGGACTCTGATTCAGTACTAGACTCGTACCACCAGCTCAGGACCACAGGCAAGTATACTTTCTGATCTACTTCCAATTTTGATAGTTTTTCTCAGTATATATTATTCATATGTTCCTTTGCTTGATGACACGATGGACACACGAGTTAGTATCATGAACCCCCAATTATTATACTTTTATTTAGCTTCGTTCGTGACTTGTTTGGGTTCATGAGTACTGGTCAGGAAGGGAAAATATCTTAGTTGACATATGAACTTCCCATTCTATACCCCGTGTCTTTCGTGGAGAATAGCAGCTGTACACGACACGTGCAGGGTGCCGGATTTACCTTCTAGCCGCTCACATGTCAAAACAAATATTTTAACACACTTAGGTAGCTGTCTTTTGTTTATTCTTTATATATCACCCTTTATCATGTCACTATGTTTTTACATTCTTTCGAGTTGACATATCATATTCTACGATTTCATACTTTATTCTAGATATACCATGTTATCAGCTCACCTTTCTGTTTTCTTCTACATATGGTATATTCATGTACTGTCGACTCTATTATGTTGCGGATAACTTTTCAGTTTGTGTGCTTGTTCCATTCATGACTGGAAAACCAATATTTTAGGTGATGATTTAGAGGATTTTTGTACCACATATTATGAGCACACTGCAGATCCGGACTTTGGCGCACAGGACGAGTTGGAGGCTGCTTATGCAGATTTGCCTGCTACAGATGGCTTTTAGTAGAGTTGCTTAGTATTTTTCACAGATTCTTTTAGTCAAGACTTTAGATGTTATTCCTATTTTTGAGACTCATAAGTTGTTTAGTGGATGTTCTTTAGTATATTGCTATTCTCTGGAGATTATGTCATTTAGTACATTTTGATTGATATTGGAGTTTTGTCAGTTTATTTATTATCCATCTCTCCAAACTAATTATAGAATTGATCTTGTTTGGTCCTATCTGTGATTTGGTTTACATTGTACAAATGAACATAAACTGCGTGGTTGCCATCGCGAAGAAGTTCAGAAAAGGGCTATCGTACGATATTAGCATTCTCCCGCCTCAGCCGTTTTGCAGATGCCTTAACTCCGGAAGCCAAGGCGAAGAAGTTCAGAAAAGGGCTATCGTACGATATTAGCATTGCCATCGCCACCAGCCAGGCTACCACCTATGAAGGAATCCTGAAGGTTGCACAAACGGTGGAAAAGGAGATGAAGTGCAAGCAGAAGAGGGACCGAGATGCCTACGGAGGAGGCCACAGCCAGTCCGGATCGACAAAATAATCCAATGCTCCGGGGAAGACCGCAGTGCAGCAGCATCAGCCACAGCCCTGCTACCAGCAGCAGCAGTACCAGCCTCCAGCCAGAGCCTATACTATCCAGCAGAATCAGCCGAGACAGCCAATGGGTCCTTGAACCTACTGTAAGAAGCCAGGGCATGCATGGGAGGTGTGTAGGAAGTCACTCGGAATATGTCTATTCTGTGGGTCAAGTACACATCAGGTACGAGAGTGCACTCTAGTACCACCCCGTTCAGCATAAGGGGCAGCTCCTGCCCCAGGAGCACCGACGAGGCCTACGATACTCCAGCAGCAGAGGGGACCCCTGCCCACACAGCAGCAGCGCTTCGTCCAGCACCAGCAGCAGGGTAGAGCTTATGCCATGGTGGTCGAGGAGACACTAGCATCTCCTGATGTGATAGCAGGTTCTGTTCTCCTTGAGTCTTTTTCAGCTATTACTTTATTCGATTCTGGGGCCAGTCATAGCTTCATATCTGCAGCTTTTATCTTTAGACAATATTATATCTGAGCCTTTAGATTGCACTTATAAAATTTCGACAGGCGGAGGCATCATCTTGGTGAAGGATGTTTGCGTCGGTCGCCGCATTACCATAGGAGGCCGGAAAATGTGCGCTAGTTTACTCATAATGCCACTTCTGAGCTTTGATATAGTGCTCGTCATGGACTGGTTGAGTAAATGCTAGCATCGATTGTCACCGCGGATGTGTTGTGTTTAGTCTGCCGGGGGAGACCGTGTTCGAGTTCGCTAGAGGAGCCATAGAGCAGCGTGGCGATGCTATTTGTGGGACCATGGTAGCGGAGAAGGAGCCACCTCATCCCATCATTGCAAAATTTCTCGACGTATTTCCAGAGGAGCTACCAGGGCTGCCGCCAGACAGAGATATTGAGTTTTCCATTGATCTTGTGCCAGGCGTGGAGCCAGAGTTGCAACGAGTCTACAAAATCAACAACAAAGAAGCTGTGGAACTGAAGAAGCAGATTGACGAGCTACTGGAGAAAGGGTTCATTAGATCGAGTTCGTCGCCTTGGGGTGCACCGGTATTGTTTGTGCCAAAGAAGGATGGGACGGTACGCATGTGTATCGACTACCGGACCTTGAATAGTAAGACGATCAAGAACAAATACCCGCTACCAAGAATTGACGATCTTTTCGATCAGTTGAGTGGTGCACGGGTGTTCTCGAAGATCGACTTGAGGTCGGGGTACCACCAAGTGAAAGTGAAGAAGGAGGATATACCGAAGACAGCCTTCCAGTCCAAGTACGGCCAGTACAAATTTATGGTGATGCCGTTTGGGTTGACCAATGTCCCGACAGTCTTCATGAATTTGATGAACAAGGTATTTCACCCATACCTTGATAAGTTCGTAGTAGTCTTCACCGACGACATCCTTATCTATTGAAGTCGCCGAAAGAGCACGAGGAGCATCTGAGGATCGTACTGGAGACCCTCAAGAAGAAGAAACTCTACGGGAAGCTTTCGAAGTACGAGTTTTCCTTGACAAGGTAGAATTCCTCAGTCATGTAGTGACAGGAGACGGTATATCCGATCACCCAAAGAAGATTGCTGTTGTTGAGTCATAGACTACTCCGACTTCTGTGACTGAGATTCGGAGCTCCTTGGGATTGGCGGGGTACTACCGGAAGTTCGTGCAGGACTTTGCTCAGATTGCGGAGCCGATGACTAGGCTCACTCGGAAGGACGTGGAGTTCGTATAGACAGAAGACTGCCAGGCTACATTTGATGAGCTGAAGAAGAGGCTGACGACAGCTCCCATATTGATGTTGCCTTTCGGTTCCGGCGGTTTTCCTATCTATAGCGATGCTTCAGAGAAGGGCTTGGGGTATGTTTTAGAGCAGAACAAGAAGGTGATAGCGTATACGTCCAGACAGCTGCGACCACATGAGAAGAATTACCCCATCCACGACCTAGAGTTGGTGGCAGTTATATTCGTCATGAAGTTGTAGAAATACTACTTGTACGAAGAACGTATGGAAATATTTACTGACCACAAAATCTTGAAGTACATTTTCACGCAGAAGGAGCTGAATATGAGGTAACGCAGATGGCTGGAATTGATGAAGGATTTCGACATCTCGTTGCAGTACCATCCGGGGAAGGCGAACGTAGTTGCAGATGCCTTGAGTCGGTATCCAGTGGCTATGTTCTTGACGAGAGACCGGCACTTGTTAGCAGACTTGGAGAGCTTAGGCATTGAGGTCGTCATTCTCGGAGTCGAGATGCAGATAATGGGCATGTAGATTCTGTCTGGACTGATGGACAGAATACGAGAGGCACAGCACCAGGATAAGCAGTTGAGGAGTATCATCGCACATGCATGGGCTGGTTTGCTAGAGGACTTCACCATTGCAGAGGATGGCTCGTTGAGGCATGGGACGAGATTATGTGTACCTAGTAGAGAGTTGCGAGAGGAGGTCATGCAGGAGGCGCACCGTTCTCAGTATTCTTTGTATCCTGGAGCCAACAAGATCTACAAGGATATGAGAGCCCATGTATGGTGGTACTACATGAAGCGTGAGTAGCACGTTTCGTTTCTAGATACCTTGTGTGCCAACAGGTCAAAGCCGAGAGGCAAAGACCCGGAGGGTTACTTCAGCCATTACCGATTCTCGAGTGGAAGTGGGAACATATCACTATGGATTTTGTTTCCAGTCTTCTACGTTCGCCAGGCGGGAAGGATGCGATTGGGTCATCGTTGACAGATTGACCAAATCGGCCCACTTTATACCATTCAAAGTGGGACTATCCACGGAAAGATTGGCAGAGTTGTATGTGAAGCAGATCGTCAGGTTGCATGGCGTTCCAGTGAGTATCGTCTCCGACCGCGATAGCAGATTCACTTCCCACTTTTGGAGGAGTCTGTAGGCTAGCTTGGGCACATCGCTCAAGTTCAACACAGCCTATCACCCACAGACAGATGGGCAGTCGGAGCGGACCATTCAGACGCTCGAGGATATGCTGCGGACGTGTGTACTAGATTTTGGCAGCTCGTGGGAGGATCACCTTCACCTTGTGGAATTCTCCTACAACAACAACCACCAAGCTAGTATCGGGATGTCTCCTTTTGAGGCTTTGTACGGGTGGAGATGTCGAACCCCACTGTCTTGGGACGACGTGGGTGAGAGAGCACTGTTGGGGCCCGAGATGATTGTGGATGTTGCGGAGAAGGTGAAGCTGATTAGGGAGCGACTTCGTGTGGCTCAGGACAGACAGAAGCACTGGGCCGACAGTCACTGGAGACCATTAGAGTTTGAGGTATAGTTTTCTTAGTTGTAATTGTTAATCATGCTAGGAATAGGTCATGACCTTTTGCTTAAATTTATGTGGGCGATATGGTGTTCTTGAAGATATCACCGACACTTGGTACGATACATTTCGGAGGAGGCAGGAAGCTCAGTCCGAGGTACATTGGGTCGTTTGACATCCTCAAGAAAATCGGGGAAGTGGCATACCGCTTGGCATTACCACCCGCATTGGAGGGAGTGCATAACGTATTCCACGTGTCCCAGTTGAGACGGTAAGTGGCAGACCCCAGTTACGTGCTAGATCACGCAGAGATTGAGGTGGGACCGAGCCTTAGCAACCAGGAGCAGCCCGTAGAGATCTTGGATCGCAGGGAGAAAGTGCTGCGCAACCAGACTATTCTATTGGTGCGTGTCACGTGGAGGCACCATTCACCGGGCAATTCCACTTGGGAGAGGGAAGACGAGATGCGAGAGCGCTATCCTTACCTTTTCGAGGCATGAGGTATAATTCTACTTCTGTGTTTATCCTTTAAATTTCGAGGACGAAATTTGCTTAAGGAGGATAGATTTGTGAGCCCTCGACCCAAATAAATTTTTTTATTATTATTTTTATTCTTCTATTTTATTTATTATTACCATTATTGCCACAACTCATATATATATATATATATATATATATATATATATATATATATATATATATATAAATAAAATAAGTGTATAAACTTGTTATTCATTAGGCTTTTGTAATTAAATAATAATGGAGGGGGCTTAATGCAAACTGGATGGATTCAATTACAGGATAGACGAACCCCCCTTATTTGAATTTAAATCTCAGTTTGATTGAATGAGATATACTCAAATCCATACGAGCAGACCCCAAAGCTGAGTTTAAACCCTCTCAAATATCTATTTCCCTTACGATTCAATCCATAGACTAAGTATATATGAGAGGGCAACCAATCCTCCTCCTGTTGAAACCCTAGTATATTTATCCCTGTTCGTCACCCGAGAGATATGAGCTGGGAGGAATCAGCCGCAAGCAGCCCAAAAGGTATGTGACCCTGTCTTCCATCCTACAATTCTTAATTTGTATCTATCTGGTATTTGAAATCAGGTCCATAAGGAACCCAGAAACTACTTTAACCTATGGACTCTAGAAATAAATGGGGAAGAAAAGACCCTGTACGTTGATGTACCCAGGTTACCCATCAAATACATCAACCTAGCACATTAAGCCAGTTGACACTTGGAGAGGTCAGGACCTCTAGACACAGATCACAGATGGTACACCAGACAAAGGAATTGATGGAGTTTTGTAGGTATAGCCCACAGATCGTACCTGGGTGACCAGACTAGAGTACCCAATGGCACATGTAGAGAGGGTTAACAACCATAAGATGCAGGACAATCTTAGTATCCACTGTTTATAATGGGCTTTATGAATGTATCAAGCATATTTATGTATCAGTAGGTATAGATCCTAGCAGTGGGTAGGGGGCAGGCTCGAGTATCATAGATAGTATAGGGTTGCCCCTATTATACCACATAGGCTAAAAGGAAACAACATAGGCTGATGTGATGGCAAATCGATAGGAGCCAGATATTGATACTTGTACCTGTTTCCAGCAACATGGAGTGGTAGACACACCACAGCCCTTGTGAATATGAATAATTCCTAGTATCTACTGGGTACAACAAGTAATTTGGATGACCCTGGTATCAGACATACTCATGTGGCTATCCTTGAGTACAGGAACATGTAGACAAGGTAGGATGCAGGAGATGAGTTAGGTGTACAATTAATTCTTAAACCCCAAGGGAGTTATACTGACCCTTGGCTATCCCCTGCCCTTGGACCGACCCTTGCTACCCAAGAGGTACCCACAACATGAAGGTAGGTATGGAATAGAGTATAGGCGTGTCCTAGCTGCTGTTACGTTTCTCCATTTAGATTTCGTTTAAGCTATAAGGTGTACAAGTGGTAAGGGCACGACTAGGTTTAATGTGAGGCTTCACTGCTAATTCAATATGGGACAGAACAGGTACTGGTTCGATATGGGACATGGATAAGATAGAGTATCAGAACAGGGGTAGACTGTAGTAGAGTCTAGAAATATAGATGACAAGTCGAATTAGTACATGTATCAGTATCATCCAGGTCAGAGTCGTGTTCCCTTGCAGTGGGCGCTTACATTAGATTACACTTTGTACTAAATTGCTTGTTTCAGTAGTGCTAGAATGCAGTTGTCATCATAAGATATCTTGTGACAGTACACTAAGATGTCAGGTTTTACCTAGTTATCCATAATGTATCGGATGGCACCAGTTTAAAGAGGGATTTCCTTTATCTGATAAATTGCTACTATGACAAGGTTGTTAGCACATAAAGTACTTTGTTTTCCAAGAATCTTAGTCTAATTGGTTCCTAGTAGTTTCTTCTAAACTATTTTTCCAACATTAAGGGATAACAGGAGAAGGAAATCTCAGGATCAAGTAGTCTTGAGTAGAGTTGGTATATGAACAGTAGAAGCAAGTAGCCATGGCCTAAAGACCATCCCTATAGCAGGGTACTAGGATTAGGTCTGTACCTAGTGTAGAACAGCTACAAGAGAAAGGATTGGTAGGTAGTCATCCCAAGAATGTAGATAGGATTACCATTGTTCAGTACTAGTAAGCATCAGAGGAATACCTGTGAGTATGATAATAGGAACCATCAAATGTATTGGGTATGTTACCATAAATCTGATACACCATGTGATACCTGTCTCTTCTCAACTGAATATGATGTGATAACTATAAACATTTTGGGAGGCTTGTTTGTGTGAACATAGGTTCATAGACAAATACTATTTCTGATACTTATCCAGGACTGCAGCAATAGGAACATCAGGATCACGAGTACCAAATTAGGAACCTGGACACGAAATACACAGGGAAACGTAACCCATAGGCTCGAGTATTGTCTGTACAAAGCCATAGACGAATGAGTAGTTGGGAGGGGGAGTGAACCATGTAATGTTGGTTCAGACCTTGTGTTTACAGATTACTATAGGGAGCCACCAGTGCCAAAGGATGTTGTATACTACATCAACTATTCATGTAGTAGTGTCCATTATCTTCATTAGGATAGGCACAAGTTTAATATGCAAATCGAGTACAAGGATACCTGTATAAGAGGAGAGCCCCTGTATCCATATTCAATAGGATATTAGGCTTCGAAGGATAGCACAATGGTGTGTGGAACAATGTTCCTGGAAGCATAGGCAGTACTAGTACCTGTACATAGAAGAGTGCTTGCGTTTGTACAAGGGGGAATGGCTGATAGAGAAACCCTGGGAATATGCAAACTCAGTTGTCCATGGAAATAGGCAGTACTAGTAGCTGTCCATTATATTCATTAGAAGAGTGCTCGAGTTTTTATTGTCAGTTGCAATTACACTTGTTTGTATTTTGTAAACTGGTTGTATCAGGTACCAATTTGTATGAGGAGTCATTGTAACTTTCAGTTGGGGGATAATGTAAGTGTGGGATTGAAGGATTCGAAAAAGAGAGGGAGCAACCTGCTTGTAGACTGAACTAAGTGGCCATAGGCTAAGACAGGGAATGAGGGAATCAAAACAAGTGCCACTGTCCCCTTAGAGTATCCTGTGAGCACCTGAACATCAATTAGTTACCCACATTAATGTTAGCTCTAGCATCATTGGTGTAATCCTTGATATCAGCGAGGTTAGCCCTAGTGTACCAACAGGCTGATCTGATAACTGCCCTAGCACATGTCAGGTTGCAGTTTGGTGTTAATTAACACCAAACTGAGAGTAGCACCAAGGAGTATGTAAGGGGATTACCCAGCTGTATTTCCATCTGCCAGCATATATGGTAGGTACACCAGGTTGTATTACTCTTGTACCCGACCTAAGTGGACATAGGGGGTTACCTGGGAAGGAATCCATTAGGAGAGTCACCCCGACACTAACATTTAAGATATGCTCATCTCATACTTGGGTATAAACAGAGTATTAGTTAGACTAAAGGACAAATAGCAGCATAACTCATAGGGATGTTGGGTTGTACCTACTCGAGGCTTTTGATAAATAAAGAGGTGATAACCCTCGTATCAGTTCTAGAGTGAGTACATGTAAAGAGGGGCCATGGCTTAGTGGGGAAAAACAGATGGGTAGTACCAGCACGTAGGGTATTTGGATAATGTTGTGGGACCCTAAATCAAACAGAGATCGCATTAGCAGTAGCCAGTAACCAAAATAGGACTAATAAAGTACTAATAGCAAAAATAGCAGTATGAAAGGAATAGAGGTAACCCATAGGCAACCAATTCACTGTAAGGGTCTAAATCAATAAGATAACAAAGTGAGAATCCATTAGGAAGTCTAAGTAATCTATTAGATAGTTTCATTTGTACTCTAAATTGTGTATTGATATGGAAATTCATAATATAGGTCTGTTGGACTCTGATTTAGTACTAGACTCGTACCACCAGCTCAGGACCACAGGCAAGTATACTTTCTGATCTACTTCCAATTCTGATAGTTTTGCTCATTATATATTATTCATATGTTACTTTGCTTGATGACACGATGGACACACGAGTTAGTATCATGAACCCCCAATTATTATACTTTTATTTAGCTTCGTTCTTGACTTGTTTGGGTTCATGAGTACTGGTCAGGAAGGAAAATATCTTAGTTGACATGTGAACTTCCCATTCTATCTCCCGTGTCTTTCGTGGAGAATAGCAGCTGCACACGACACGTACAGGGTACCGGATTTACCCCCTAGCCGCTCACATGTCGAAACAGATATTTTAACACACTTAGGTAGCTGTCTTTTGTTTATTCCTTACATATCACCCTTTATCATGTCACTATGTTTTTATATTCTTTCCAGTTGACATATCATATTCTATGATTTCATACTTTATTCTAGATATACCATGTTATCAGCTCACCTTTTGTTTTCTTCTACATATGTTATATTCATGTACTGTCGACTCTATTATGTTGCGGATAGCTTTTCAGTTTGTGTGCTTGTTCCATTCATGACTGGAAAACCAATATTTTAGGTGATGATTTAGAGGATTTTTGTACCACATATTATGAGCACACTGCAGATCCGGACTTTGGCGCACAGGACGAGCTGGAGGCTGCTTATGCAGATTGCCTACTACAGATGGCTTTTAGTAGAGTTGCTTAGTATTTTTCACAGATTCTTTTAGTCAAGACTTTAGATGTTATTCCTATTTTTGAGACTCATGAGTTGTTTAGTGGATGTTCTTTAGTATATTGCTATTCTCTGGAGATTATGTCATTTAGTACATTTTGATTGATATTGGAGTTTTGTCAGTTTATTTATTATCCATCTCTCCAAACTAATTATAGAATTCATCTTATTTGGTCCTATCTGTGATTTGGTTTACATTGTGCAAATGAACATAAACTGCGTGGTTGTATTTGTAAATACGGAGATGACTAGACAACATACTACCGCCGACTCTGCGACGTAGGCTGGACGTACCCACGGCTCACGCCCAAATATTGGGTGCGGGTCGTGACACATTTTTTATGGTGGCCCATGCAGGTCCGTTTTCGCAAAAATAACGAAACTCGTGGTAGTACTCAACTTAGATGTACTACTGCGGGCCTGCGAATAAGACTAAAATTAAGGACCATCTCCACATGTTTAAAATCGTTATTGAAATTCCACATTTGATCTCAATTATTCCTTTGATCTGCATCCTGTTTGAATCTTCATACCAACTAATGATTTTACTTTTGTGGCAGTCAGATGGATTCTCAAGGTAGGAACACCGCTCACTTGAACACCCCAGCAAACGTTGGCGGGTCTTCCACGAATGGAGCCCTACCGACTCACGGAGGCCGCTTTACCTACCTAGGCGAGACGCCCCAGCCGCAGACTTCAAGATTTTGCCGTGATGACATTCCACCACCTCCCCAGTTCCCTCCGCCGACTTCGCCACCAGCACCCTTCCAGCAGCCAGCACCCCTTCAGCATCCGACACAAGTTCTGTCTCCAGCACATGCGCTGGACAATGCTACGCTCCTTGGGATTTTTCAGCAGCTCATTACTTCCCAGATGCGGCAGGCCGACGTCTTCCGTAATACCCTGAGGGAGGCTCTTCAGACTAGGGAGGCTCCTCCACTGCGTCCCGGGACTTCCAAGAATTTCATAGACCTTAGGCCCAGGGAATTCAAGGGAACGGAAGGGATACTCTACGCCGACGACTGGTTAGAGAACGTGGACCGCAACCTCCGGATGGCTCGAATTTATGAAGATAAGAAGGTCGAGACGACTAGCATGCAGCTCTATGACATCGCATGCACGTGGTATAGAGACGAGCCTCGATTCACCGTGCCAGGTGTGACTTGGGAAGAATTCAAGGAACTCTTCAAGACAAAGTTCTACCCCGACGCGGCCAGAGAAGAGTTAGAGAACGAGTTCGAGAGCCTGGAGCAGGGCAATCTCTCCATCGACGAGTACACCGCCGAGTTCTCCCGCCTCAGCCGTTTTGCAGATGTCTGAACTCCGGAAGCCAAGGCGAAGAAGTTCAGAAAAGGGCTATCGTACGATATTCGTATTGCCATCGCCACCAGCCAGGCTACCACCTATAAAGGAATCCTGAAGGTTGTACAAGCGGTGGAAAAGGAGATGAAGTGCAAGTAGAAGAGGGACCGAGATGCCTATGGAGGAGGCCACAGCCAGTCCGGATCGACAAAATAATCCAATACTCCGGGGTAGACCACAGCACAGCAGCATCAGCCACAGCCTCGCTACCAGCAGCAGCAGTACCAGCCTCCAGCCAGAGCCTATACTATCCAGCAGAATCAGCCGAGACAACCAATGGGTCCTTGCACCTACTGTAAGAAGCCAGGGCATGCATGGGAGGTGTGCAGGAAGTGACTCGGAGTATGTCTATTCTGTGGGTCAAGTGCACATCAGGTGTGAGAGTGCACTCTAGTACAACCCCGTTCAGCATAAGGGACAGCTCCTGCCCCAGGAGCACCGACGAGGCCTACGATACCCCAGCAGCAGAGGGGACCCCTGCCCACACAGTAGCAGCGCTTCGTCCAGCACCAGCAGCAGGGCAGAGCTTATGCCATGGTGGTCGAGGATACACTAGCATCTCCTGATGTGATAGCAGGTTCTGTTCTCCTTGAGTCTTTTTCAGCTATTACTTTATTCGATTCTGGGGCCAGTCACAGCTTCATATCTGCAGCTTTTATCTTTAGACAGTATTATATCTGAGCCTTTAGATTGCACTTATAAAATCGCGACTGGCGGAGGCATCATCTTGGTGAAGGATGTTTGCGTCGGTCGCCGTATTACCATAGGAGGCCAGGAAATGCGCGCTAGTTTACTCATAATGCCACTTCTGAGCTTTGATATAGTGCTCGACATGGACTGGTTGAGTAAATGCTAGCATCGATTGTCACCACAGATGTGTTGTGTTTAGTCCGCCGGGGGAGACCGTGTTCGAGTTTGCTAGAGGAGCCATAGAGCAGCGTGGC
The DNA here is from genome assembly GCA_029216955.1 of Iris pallida. Taxonomy (NCBI): domain Eukaryota; kingdom Viridiplantae; phylum Streptophyta; class Magnoliopsida; order Asparagales; family Iridaceae; genus Iris; species Iris pallida. The sequence goes on along the minus strand of JANAVB010006198.1, from coordinate 2,388,427 downwards.
GACGCTATTTGTGGGAGCATGGTAGCGGAGAAGGAGCCACCTCATCCCATCATTGCAAAATTTCTCGACGTATTTCCAGAGGAGCTACCAGGGCTGCCGCCAGACAGAGACATTGAGTTTTCTATTGATCTTGTGCCAGGCGCGGAGCCAGAGTCGCAGCGAGTCTACAGAATCAACAACAAAGAAGCTGTGGAACTGAAGAAGCAGATTGACGAGCTACTAGAGAAAGGGTTCATTAGATCGAGTTCGTCGCCTTGGGGTGCACCGATATTGTTTGTGCCAAAGAAGGATGGGACGGTACGCATGTGTATCGACTACCGGACCTTGAATAGTAAGACGATCAAGAACAAATACCCGCTACCAAGAATTGACGATCTTTTCGATCAGTTGAGCGGTGCACGGGTGTTCTCGAAGATCGAATTGAGGTCGGGGTACCACCAAGTGAAAGTGAAGAAGGAGGATATACCGAAGACAGCCTTCCAGTCCAAGTACGGCCAGTACAAATTTATGGTGATGCCGTTTGGGTTGACCAATGCCCCGACAGTCTTCATGAATTTGATGAACAAGGTATTTCACCCATACCTTGATAAGTTCGTAGTAGTCTTCACCGACGACATCCTTATCTATTCGAAGTTGCCGAAAGAGCACGAGGAGCATCTGAGGATCGTACTGGAGACCCTCAAGAAGGAGAAACTCTACGGGAAGCTTTCGAAGTACGAGTTTTTCCTTGACAAGGTAGAATTCCTCGGTCATGTAGTGACAGAAGACGGTATATCCGATCACCCAAAGAAGATTGCTGTTGTTGAGTCATAGACTACTCCGACTTCTGTGACTGAGATTCGGAGCTTCTTGGGATTGGCGGGGTACTACCGGAAGTTCGTACAGGACTTTGCTCGGATTGCGGAACCGATGACTAGGCTCACTCAGAAGGACGTGGAGTTCGTATGGACAGAAGACTGCCAGGCTGCATTTGATGAGCTGAAGAAGAGGCTGACGACAGCTCCCATATTGACGTTGCCTTCCGGTTCCGGCGGTTTTCCTGTCTATAGCGATGCTTCAGAGAAGGGCTTGGGGTATATTTTAGAGCAGAACAGGAAGATGATAGCGTATGCGTCCAAACAGCTGCGACCACATGAGAAGAATTACCCCACCCACGACCTAGAGTTGGCAGCAGTTATATTCGTCCTGAAGTTATGGAAATACTACTTGTACGAAGAACGTGTGGAAATATTTACTGACCACAAAAGCTTGAAGTACGTTTTCACGCAGAAGGAGCTGAATATGAGGCAACGCAGATGGCTGGAATTGATGAAGGATTTCGACATCTCGTTGCAGTACCATCCGGGGAAGGCAAACGTAGTTGCAGATGCCTTGAGTCGGTATCCAGTGGCTATGTTCTTGACGAGAGACGGGTACTTGTTAGCAGACTTGGAGAGCTTAGGCATTGAGGTCGTCATTCCCGGAGTCGAGATGCAGATAATGGGCATACAGATTCAGTCTGGACTGATGGACAGAATACGAGAGCCACAGCACCAGGATAAGCAGTTGAGGAGTATCATCGCACAGGCATGGGCTGGTTTACTAGAGGACTTACCATTGCAGAGGATGGCTCGTTGAGGCATGGGACGAGATTATGTGTACCTAGTGGAGAGCTGCGATAGGAGGTCATGCAGGAGGCGCACCGTTCTCAGTATTCCTTGCATCCTGGAGCCAACAAGATCTACAAGGATATGAGAGCCCATGTATGGTGGTACGATATGAAGCGTGAGTGGCACGTTTTGTTTCTAGATACCTTGTGTGCCAACAGGTCAAAGCCGAGAGGCACAGACCCGGAGGGTTACTTCAGCCATTACCGATTCCCGAGTGGAAGTGGAAACATATCACTATGGATTTTGTTTCCAGTCTTCCACGTTCGCCAGGTGGGAAGGATGCAATTTGGGTCATCGTTGACAGGTTGACCAAATCGGCCCACTTTATACCATTCAAAGTGGGACTATCCACAGAAAGATTGGCAGAGTTGTATGTGAAGCAGATCGTCAGGTTGCATGGCGTTCCAGTAAGTATCGTCTCCGACCACGATAGCAGATTCATGTCCCACTTTTGGAGGAGTTTGTAGGCTAGCTTGGGCACATCGCTCAAGTTAGGGGTGAGCATCGGTTCGGTTCGGTTCAAACTGAACCCGAATATGTGAAAACCGAAATAACCGTAAATCGTATTTCTCAAAACCGAAAACCGAACCGTTTTTTATAAAAATCGAACAAAATCGAACCGAATTAATTCGGTTCGGTTTTCGGTCGGTTCGATTTCATGGACTAATGTGCATGGCCTTCAAGTTTTTAGCAAAATGAGCCTATTTAAATAAAAAAATTAAAAAATACATGATATTATTGTATTTATGAATTGTTATATTACATAGAGTGAAAGATATTAGTATATATAGATTGAGGGTAGATAGAGAGAGTGCTCAAAAAAGCACCGACATAGAATAGGAGAAGAAAGTGCACTCAGTTAGGGATTAATAAACATTAGTATATGTATATTGTGGGTAGTTTGATAAATTACTAAATCTAAATTGGTTTTCGGTTCGGTTCGGTTTTTCAGATTAAGAACCGAAAACCGAACCGTTATTTCAAATTTTCAAAATTTTAAACCGTAAACCGAACCGATAACCGAAAAACTGAACCGTTTGTCATATTTCGGTTCGGTTCGGTTCGGTTTTCGGTTTTCAACCGTTATATGCTCACCCCTAGCTCAAGTTCAGCATAGCCTATCACCCACAGACAGATGGGCAGTCGAAGCGGACCATTCAGACGTTCGAGGATATGCTGCGGACGTGTGTACTAGATTTTGGCGGCTCGTGGGAGGATCACCTTCATCTTGTAGAATTCTCCTACAACAACAGCCACCAAGCTAGTATCGGGATGTCTCCTTTTGAGGCTTTGTACGGGTGGAGATGTCGTACCCCACTGTCTTGGGACGACGTGGATGAGAGAGCACTGTTGGGGCCCGAGATGATTATGGATGCTGCGGAGAAGGTGAAGCTGATTAGGGAGCGACTTCGTGTGGCTCAGGACAGGAAGAAGCACTGGGCCGACAGTCACCGGAGACCATTAGAGTTTGAGGTATAGTTTTCTTAGTTGTAATTGTTAATCATGCTAGGAATAGGTCGTGACCTTTTGCTTAAATTTAGGTGGGCGATATGGTGTTCTTGAAGATATCACCGACACTTGGTACGATACGTTTCGGAGGAGGCAGGAAGCTCAGTCCGAGGTACATTGGGTCGTTTGACATCCTTAAGAAGATCGAGGAAGTGGCATACCGCTTGGCATTACCACCCGCATTGGAGGGAGTGCATAACGTATTCCACGTGTCCCAGTTGAGACGGTAAGTGGCAGACCCCAGTTACGTGCTAGATCACGCAGAGATTGAGGTGGGACCGAGCCTTAGCTACCAGGCGCAGCCCGTAGAGATCTTGGATCGCAGAGAGAAAGTGCTGCGCAACCAGACTATTCTATTGGTGCGTGTCGCGTGGAGGCACCATTCACCGGGCAATTCTACTTGGGAGAGGGAAGACGAGATGCGAGAGCGCTATCCTTACCTTTTCGAGGCATGAGGTATAATTCTACTCTTGTTTAAGGAGGATAGATTTGTGAGCCCTCGACCCAAATAAATTCTTTTTTTATTATTTTTATTCTTCTATTTTATTTATTATTACCATTATTGCCACAACTCATATATATATATATATATATATATATATATATAAGTGTATAAACTTGTTATTCATTAGGCTTTTGTAATTAAATAATAATGGAGGGGGCTTAATGCAAACTGGATGGATTCAATTACAGGATAGACGAACCCCCCTTATTTGAATTTAAATCCCAGTTTGATTGATTGAGATATACTCAAATCCATATGAGCAGACCCCAAAGCTGAGTTTAAACCCTCTCCAATATCTATTTCCCTTACGATTCAATCCATAGACTAAGTATATATGAGAGGGCAACCAATCCTCCTCCTGTTGAAACCCTAGTATATTTATCCCTGTTCGTCACCCGAGAGATATGAGCTGGAAGGAATCAGCCGCAAGCAGCCCAAAAGGTATGTGACCCTGTCTCCCATCCTACAATTCTTAATTTGTATCTATCTGGTATTTGAAATCAGGTCCATAAGGAACCCAGAAACTACTTTAACCTATAGACTCTAGAAATAAATGGGGAAGAAAAGACCCTGTATGTTGATGTACCCAGGTTACCCATCAAATACATCAACCTAGCACATTAAGCCAGTTGACACTTGGAGAGGTCAGAACCTCTAGACACAGATCACAGATGGTACACCAGACAAAGGAATTGATGGAGTTTTGTAGGTATAGCCCACAGATCGTACCTGGGTGACCAGACTAGAGTACCCAATGGCACAGGTAGAGAGGGTTAACAACCATAAGATGCAGGACAATCTTAGTGTCCACTGTTTATAATGGGCTTTATGAATGTATCAAGCATATTTATGTATCAGTAGGTATAGATCCTAGCAGTGGGTAGGGGGCAGGCTCGAGTATCATAGATAGTATAGGGTTGCCCCTATTATACCACATAGGCTAAAAGGAAACAACATAGGCTGATGTGATAGCAAATCGATAGGAGCCAGATATTGATACCTGTACCAGTTTTCAGCAATATGGAGTGGTAGACACACCACAGCCCTTGTGAATATGAATAATTCCTAGTATCCACTGGGTACAACAAGTAATTTTGGATGACCCTGGTATCAGACATACTCATGTGGCTATCTTTGAGTACAGGAACATGTAGACTACGTAGGATGCAGGAGATGAGTTAGGTGTACAATTAATTCTTAAACCCCAAGGGAGTTATACTGACCCTTGGCTATCCCCTGCCCTTGGACCGACCCTTGCTACCCAACAGGTACCCACAACATGAAGGTAGGTATGGAATAGAGTATAGGCGTGTTCTAGCTGCTGTTGCGTTTCTCTATTTAGATTTCGTTTAAGCTATAAGGTGTGCAAGTGGTAAGGGCACGACTAGGTTTAATGTGAGGCTTCACTGCTGATTCAATATGGGACAGAACAGGTACTGGTTCGATATGGGACATGGATAAGATAGAGTATCAGAACAGGGGTAGACTGTAGCAGAGTCTAGAAATATAGATGACAAGTCAAATTAGTACATGTATCAGTATCATCCAGGTCAGAGTCGTATTCCCTTGCAGTGGGCGCTTACATTAGATTACACTTTGTACTAAATTGCTTGTTTCAGTGGTGCTAGAATGCAGTTGACATCATAAGATATCTTGTGACAGTACACTAAGATGTCAGGTTTTACCCAGTTATCCATAATGTATCGGATAACACCAGTTTAAAGAGGGATTTCCTTTATCTGATAAATTGCTACTATGACAAGGTTGTTAGCACATAAAGTACTTTGTTTTCCAAGAATCTTAGTCTGATTGGTTCCTAGTAGTTTCTTCTAAACTATTTTTCCAACATTAAGGGATAACAGGAGAAGGAAATCTCAGGACCAAGTAGTCTTGAGTAGAGTTGGTATATGAACAGTAGAAGCAAGTATCTATGGCCTAAAGACCATCCCTATAGCAGGGTACTAGGATTAGGTCTGTACCTAGTGTAGCACAGCTATAAGAGAAAGGATTGGTAGGTAGTCACCCCAAGAATGTAGATAGGATTACCATTGTTCAGTACTGGTAAGCATCAGAGGAATACCTGTGAGTATGATAATAGGAACCATCAAATGTATTGAGTATGTTACCATAAATCTGATACACCATGTGATACATGTCTCTTCTCAACTGAATATGATGTGATAACTATAAACATTTTGGAAGGCTTGTTTGTGTGAACATAGGTTTATAGACAAACACTATTTCTGATACTTATCTAGGACTGCAGCAATAGGAACATCAGGATCACGAGTACCAAATTAGGAACCTGGACACAAAATACACAGGGAAACGTGACCCATAGGCTCGAGTATTGTCTGTACAAAGCCATAGACGAATGAGTAGTTGGGAGGGGGAGTGAACCATGTAATGTTGGTTCAGACCTTGTGTTTACAGATTGCTATAGGGAGCACCAGTGCCAAAGGATGTTGTATACTACATCAACTATTCATGTAGTAGTGTCTATTATCTTCATTAGGATAGGCACAAGTTTAATATGTAAATCGAGTATAAGGATACCTGTATAAGAGGAGAGCCCCTGTATCCACATTCAATAGGATATTAGGCTTCGAAGGATAGCACAATGGTATGTGGAACAATGTTCCTGGAAGCATAAGCAGTACTAGTAGCTGTACATAGAAGAGTGCTTGTAGCCTCCCTTCCCAAAAAATTTTGAATTTTTTTATTATTTATTTAATTTAAATGGTGTGTAACGCCCCAGAGCCAGAATACTGGAGAGCGGGGGCGTACTATCACTACCACATTTCTAGTTTGAGGGTATTTTTGTTATTTTTTGAATTATTTGAATTTAATATATTTTAGTAGGAATTTAAAATGATTAATTAGAATGGTGTGATTTAAATATTATTTAATTAATTTCCATGTGGTTTAGATTAGCCTAACCTAGATTGGACCTAACCTAGATTAGTCATAGCTAGTCTAGTTAGCTACATTGAGTTTTAGTTAGTATTGGTTAAATAGGTTTAAGTCATGTTTAGCTAGGTTGAGTGGGTTGCAAATGGACTAGAAAAGAGCCCTAGATTCTAGGCCATCCAAATAGTCATGATGCATTGCTAGCCTTAGATGCACTCCTAGGAACCCTAACCCTAGCTAAGTGGCCGGCCAAGGACCCCCCTTGCCTATATAGTATCTCTATTGGGAGTTGTGCCTCTTTTTAATATTCCATCATTTTCCTAAGAACTAGGTGAACCTTCATTTTTATTTCTTCATAGTTTAATCATTTTTTCTCCATTTTTATTAAGATTTCTTCCATAGTATTCTAAATACTGTTCTCCTACTGTTTGTGGAGTCAAATCTCAGGATTGAAACAATTTGGAGACTTTGAGTGGCTTTTGGAGATCCCCTTTGAAGAGGCTTTTTGTTGTGAAGAACACACATAGGTAAAACTCTATTTCTCTATTGAAATTAGGGTTTCTTTGCATAAACACCAAGCCCTAGGTGTCCTTGTACTGTAGGAATAGAATTTGCACCATTTCATGTCATGTACGTGTCTGTATCGAACACGTATCAGTAGTGAGCGCAGGTGTTCGACGAAATACCATAGTGGGCATTTCGATCGAGATTTTGAATTGTGTTTGAATAGGAAATAGTGTTTTTGGTGTCGCCTAACAGTATCTAGGTGACTGAGCGTGTCTCGTGATGGTTTTGTGTCGTGTCGCACTCGTGCACGCGCGCGTGCGCAGCGTGCTGCGTCCCCTGCTACCAGCGTGCTCGTGCTCAGTGCATAGAGCACATGGACACGTGTGTTTGGACATGGAGTGAGGGGCAATGACTGTCGTGTCATCCCCGAAGTTTCGTGTCCAACGGATGCGTGTCGGGTGCGTTTGGACACGTGCACTGGTCACACGAATTCGTGCCAGTCTCGTGCGTGAGTGTGAGTTGGTTTTGGACACGTTGTGTTCTGTTTTAGGACACCATTTTGTGTGAGTGACACCTACTAATATACCCCATTAATTATCTACCTAATGTTCATCATGAATTGTTAAACTGTATGTGGATTGGGAAATGCCAATCGACTGATACTTAAGTATCAGTGAGTACACTGTTCCCCCTTTGCTTCCTGTTATTTAATTATGTGTTTAGTTATGATTAAATGCTAAATTATGTCCTAAAATATTCTCTAATCTCTGTTAAGTTGATTTAACATATTAGAATAGGTCTTGTGGCATGAAATGGGATTTTGGCAATGAGCTAGGCTTCGAAATCAATGTATCGACTGATACTCAAGGTGTCAGTGAACTTATCACTGTTCATTATTTCCTTCACTAATTTTTCCTGTCAATGCCATGTATTAGTTATGTTTTAATTACCTGAACACTAGACATCATGCTAGGATGCAATTCTCAGTTTTTGATTGATTATCATGATCGAATTCACATGGAAGTAATGAAATCCTGAATTGGTTTCCCATTTTATTCCTTGGTTTTAAACCTGAAATTATTCCTTAAATTCTGAACCTGAGATGATTCCTGAGTTGGGATTTGCTACTGATTTTCTTCCTCATAAACTGCTAAGTCATATTGGTATAGCTAACTGTCTGAATGTTTGGATTGTATTTGTTTTGAACTGTAAGTAGTTCCTGAATTCTGAAGTTCCTATCTAATGTTCACTGTTTATGTAAACTGAGAATATTCCTGTCATCTTCCCAATGACTGAACACACACACACAGGGACTTAGTTTCATTTATCAATCAAGTTCACCCCCACATGTGTTCATGCCACACACACAATGGAATAGGGAAACTGAGAACTCATACTGTCAATTCCTGGGAACATAGGTCCTCTTATATTACCCGTTAATATTTTCCAATGTTTGTTAAAATCCTGTCAATATTTTCCAATGTCTGAGACACACAGGGATCGAGAACTGGGTTCCATTTTTACTGTTGTTAAAATCCTGAGCACATTGATTCTTGAGATTACACATAGTCACCTATTTCCTGGAACACACACTCTAGCACACATGTTCCTGTCACACACTTTTCAGTGAACACAGCAGCACACACCCTATGTTCCTATGAGCACATCACACACACACACACTGGCACACACACTCTATTTCCTGGAACACTATACTGTTTTCTAAATTCTTGCTAACACACACATGCATGAACAATAGACACACACACACACACATCTAACATGTTGTCATCTCTCTATGAAATACAATGTATATATTTCTATATGGGTATGCCTATAGCTATATATAGCATGCCTAATCTAATGTGAATGTGTGAATGGTAGGGTAGGATATATGGGAATTTCTATGTGTAATAGCTAATGTGTTAGGCATATTTATATTGTATATGTAGATATATATATATATATATATATATATATATATATATATATATATATATATATATATATATATATATATATATATATATATATATATATATTCATAATGTGAATAGTGATATATATCTATATATGGTAATTGGCCTATGGTGTGTCTGTTTGCCTAGTGAGAGTTTAGTTAGACTTGTTTAGTCTTGATTAGGCCTAGAATAGACTAGTTAGACTAGTATAGACTGGTTTGACTTAGCTTTGACTTGGTTGACCTAGTTTGACTTCTAGGGTTGACCAGAGTTGACCAAGAGTTGACTTTGGTCTAGATTGACCTAGATTCATTTAGAATGCATTGAATAGCATCTTATTATCATTTTAGACATGTTATGACTTATGCTGTTCTGATTAGGAGCCAGACACCACTCCTCAGACAGTATTTTTTTTGGACATCCAGGGTATCAGGCGAGTACATTCTCTGACCGTTTCATACTTGATAGGAGTATTTTCTCGCTCTAGATTATCTTACTTGATGCTGACACGATGAAAACACAGATTAGTACTATATGGATCTTTTCATACGATGTTATCCCCCCTCGGGAGCATCAGTCATGTGCGTTTCACTTTCATCATGTACTCTCATGCTTTCACCTTACATGTGTACTCTCGTGATTCATGTACTCTCATGATCACGGAGCCCCCATGTTTATATTCACGTGCACCCTTATATGGGCCCCCATATGAATAACATGTAATAACATAACTTGAACGGATCTTTTTGTATTGATTGGGGTACGGGGGAGTATAAATAGTCATGTGAACAATTTCCAAAGTAGTGTAGCCATGTACGACCTCTCATGTTTATTATCAAGCCGTTCATATGTCTAGCTTGTACTCTAAATCACTAGTTCACTATAGCTCTTTACTTATAGTAGATATTTCATTACAGTCTTCCTTTTTACTCATGTTACTCTTCAGCGTTTTATGTATTTTACTCTATTGCCTATATTTTATTCCTGTCATTATATGAACTGCGTGAGATGTACTATGCTCGCTCCTGTCCTGACTGGACCTGTTGAAATATTACAGAGGATGAGGACGAGGCTGGCTGCCCTACATATTATGGAGCTACCTTAGATGACAGCTGTGACTTGGACCAGCAGCCGGACCCTATAGCTGTGGACGACACTCCTCTAGATTAGGATGTCTTTACTTTTCTGAATTACTGTATATATTGATTCTGAGATGTTTGGATATGTACTTATTTAGACACTTAGACTTCTGGATTGTATCTCGGTGTTTCATTTCTGGGTATCTATCTATCTTTCTATCTTATCTTTCTGCCTTAGTTGTGATTGAGCTTACTTTCTGCTATGTCACCCCCATTCGGGGAGTATAAACTGTTTAGCATTATATTGTTAGATGTTGTAACCTAGGACAGCGTTCTACCGCCGACACTGCGGCGTAGGCTGGACGTACCCACGTCTCGTGCCCTTACTCTAGGGTGCGGGTCGTGACACATTTTTAGTGGTGGCCCATGCAGGTCTCGTTTGTGTAGTGGTATTCGAACTAGAGTATCACTACAGCCTGTAGTAGGATTAGAATATTTTTGGAGGTACTCAATCACATTAGAAAAAACTCTTAAATCAGATTCTTGTTACCAAAAATTGCTGTATTATTGTCTTTCCTTGAAAATAAACCGTCCTCCCTTGATGTTATCGCTTCATTCTCAGTGATTGTCCTCTCATTTGATCTGTCTTCAGGATGGTTATGGAGACGCGATCTCATCTCGATCGGGAAGACACCACTGAGGGGTCTACCACTCCTCGTCCTGATCAGCAGGGCCCCGAGACTGTAGCTCCTGTTATGCCAGCTCAGGCTGGGATATCTGCAGCTTGTGGGAGTGCACCTCTTCCTACTCCGAGACTTTCTCCAGCCATCCCGAATGTTCTTCAGCAGCAGTCGCCATCAGGATCAGAGGACGTGGCACGGTTATTCTCCTTCTTCCAGCAGATAGTGGAAACTCAGCGGCAACAGTTGTTCAAGAGGGGACGGGACGCTCACGGTACCAGCAGCAGCGGATGCCAGGCCAAGAGGTCTCATGTACAGATTCAGCAGACGCAGACACTAGTAGGAGTTCAGCAGGTGCAGCATCAGTATCGGGGTCAGGACCCGAAGGCGATCAGTTGTTCCTACTGCAAGAAGCCGGGACACATCTGGGGGCAGTGCAGGAAGAGGTTAAAGGTTTACTATTTTTGTGGGTCAGATGCCCACCAGAAGATAGATTGTCCCATTGTACCTCCTTTTGAGGGAGCTAGGCCACCTGTAGCTCAGCACCAGAGGGGTGGAGCAGCGGACCACCAGCTGAGAGAGTGTTCCCAGAACATAGGCAGAGTAGTTCAGGGAGCAGCACCAGGAGGAGGAGCCAAGGCTCCGGTAGATCAGCAGCAGGTTACCAGTTGCCCTTTCTGTAGGAACCCAGGGCATGATTGGAGTAAATGCCGAATGAGGTTGGGCAAGTGCCTACTTTGCGGAGCATCATATCACCAGTTAAGAGAGTATCCCAAGTTTCCTAGACGAACAGTTCAGGGAGCAGGAGCTAGGGCTCCGGTAGGCCAGCAGAAGGGATTACCCTTACCGACTCAGCAGCAGAGGTACATGCAGCATCAGCGGCAGGCCAGGGGAGGCCAGCAGGGGCGAGCTTTCGCCAGGACAGTTGAGGATGCACAGGCCATTGGAGATCTAGTTGCAGGTTCCGTTCTTTCAATTCCATTTCCGCAATTGCCTCTTATAACTGCCTTGAAAATTCGATTCCCTTTGTTCCATGTTGATTGATCAATTTTGTCCTGTTGTACTTGTGTTACGTTTGATTTTCTTCTGAGATAAATCATATGGGCTAGGTCACCTCGGTTATGGGATCTAGAATCTTCGATAGTCGTGTTTAGCTGGCATAGTGAGGACATATAGTCAGATTTAGGACGTATTTCTCGGGTGTGGGAATTTAAGATTTTTGCTGCCAAGCATGCGGCAATGCGAAAATTTTAAATACCATGATTCTAGAGGTATGTGCCTTAGTCGAGGACTCTGTGATTATTGTAGCCTTGCTCACTAGCATGACGAAGACTCTGAGTAACATGATTTTGGACAGGCGCATATGATTATCAGATTTTATCTTGAGAAGGTTTTAACCTATCATCTCTATCATACCCTTCTGTTGATATAAAATTGTATTCCATCAATAACTTAGGAGTAGGGATATTTTAGTTTGTAGAACTTATTCATAGGTAGATCTTCATAGTGTAATGATATGACGACTTGTAGGGTGTCTGTACCCTAGAGATGGTAGTTAGCATTGGTATTAGAATAATAACCCATTGTAGATGATTCCCCTGACCAGCCAAATTCCATATAGGATATTAGTATGTCTTACAGCATTGATTATAGGGATACATGTGATAAGCAATTTGGATTAAGGGGGTTCTGCATATATTATATAGATTAGGCATATGAGATGGTTAGTCTATATGTATGCATAGATGATGTATTTAGAATAGTGTGGGTTTTATGGGAATATGTGAGGTATTTAGAGTATGTGTTATGGTTAAGGGTTAGAAGTTATGAGTCTAGTTTAATGTAGGGTATGCATGGGTATGTTGAACTTAGGATTTAGTTGGCCTTGATATATATATATATATTTTTAACACTATAGACTATTAGGTCTGAACCCTAGATTAGCCATTGACCCAATAGTCCAAGTTGACTTAGTTGACCAGTTTTGACCAAGTACTTGGATGTTGACAAATTGACTAGTTGTTGACCGATAGTTGACCATTAACTATGTTTGACTCAGTTGATTAGAGATAGGATTAGAAGTAGGTTGTTTGTTTTGTTTGTTTGATCATGTTTGATTATTTAGTAACATGAGACCTTGTTTGTGTTTAGGTCGGAGACATGGTTTTTCTGCGGATATCTCCGACAATGCGGCGTAGGCTGGACGTACCCACGTCTCGTGCCCTTACTCTAGGGTGCAGGTCGTGACACGTACATAGCTAGCTACGTATATTGAAGTGCAACCCACCTCGCTATACAGTCACGGCTGTCTAGATACATGAGGGTTTAACTACAAGCCAACAGTCTCCTATGGTCATGAACCAGCCTATTGTCTCAATCTCAAGCAAGCAATAATAGTTATAAGATGTCAGAGCACCAAATATATAATAGCAATACGTCCCATACATTACATATTGGATGATCATGAAGCTAGTTGTACAAAATATCAAGACTAGCAAGAGTTCAGTCATCCATGATCAACCCTAGGATCTGTCAATCATGTTACAGCCCGTACGCGGACAGTAAATAAAGGTACAATACGAGCTAACACGTGCTCACCGGCTAAACGCCTCAAAAGAATAATTTTTACAATAAAGTGGGAGGACAAAAAAACCCACTCGTTGCCAGGGTTACGCCCGGTGGTCACCATCTGGCTGGAAGACAGGTGGATCCTCTGATGCTGCTCCGATATCTGGCCACACCAAACCAGCTGGGTCAGACCCCAGAAAGAGCAAGTGCCACAAAGGAGGCTTCACTTAGGAACTAAAACCAGCATATCACAATAGAATATTAAAGGTAATAAATAAAGAACTGATAATAATAGAGATAACAACAGTAAACTTAGTACGAGGAAACCATTCAAGTAGCCAGGTCACAACCCTTAAACCAAACAAGGACCGGGGTTGCAGCCCTTCACCTGAATAGAAACCCATCTCAAATACTATTGGTATAGTAAAGACAATAAACGAAGAGAGGACACAGAACTGCTCCGGGAGCCAGGTTACAACCCTTAAACCAAACAAGGACCGGGGTTATAACCCTTCGCCTGAACAGAACTGGACCCCCGATCTTTATCGCTAAGGCCAGTATAAATAATCATGGTATTAAGGTAAGGTAAAATATGACGAACATGGCATGGGGTTGCAATAAGACAATAAATAAAGAGAGGACACAGAACTGCTCCGGGAGCCAGGTTACAACCCTTAAACCAAATAAGGACCGAGGTTGTAACCCTTCGCCTGAACAGAACTGGACCCCCGATCGTTATTGTTAAGGCAAGCATCAATAATCATGTCATGTCACAATCTTGCACAGGATCAGGATAAGACTAAGCTGGAATAAACTCCATCCAATCAATCACGGCCAATCAAGAGTATGGCTTGATACTTTTAACTAACTAGGGTTATCACAGGCCTAGTTATTAGCAAGATGCAATAAGATTATCCCAACAGCCACAAGCCCTGCAGACCATCCGGTTATCCAGGTCGAATGTCCGTTTATGAAGAATGCAACATGTGACTGTGTGCTGGAAATGTGCCCTACTCGTCGGTAGGCTACAAGTCCACTTAATGTGCCCAGATAACGGAATTGCCTGTAGCTGGGAATCTCTTCATGTCTACTGAATTATTCTAGTTTATTAGCCTTTGTCAATTACTGTAGGTATCCCTGACCGTGGTACTCAGAGATCCCTATTATAGACATGATGCAAGACAATACTGGTTTATTTGTATAAACGAATCGCCCACGGTGTCCAGGTCATTCAATTCTGTCATGACATGCTAGCCGTCGCAACAGCATTCGAGATATATATCATGTCAAATTCACTGTCAAGAGTGTGCCACGACGGGCCACTATCATGTCATGTCATTTGTCAAAAGTGCACCACAACTGGTCACCATTATGTCATGGAACATATTTAAACTTAACATTTAACCTGGTATAAGCGTATATGCAATAACTAAATATAAACAGTTATGGAGGAATCATGCGGCTCAGGGGAGACGGGGCATAACTTCCATATACGAACTCAAAATGAGGTACTCCAAAGATATTCGGAAAGGCAAGACAAAGATCTAAAACTTTTATGTTTTAAGTTTTTCAAAATTCTGGCTAGAAAATAGCTAAACTTGGCAAAAACAGTCATTATGTGCACTTTTTACGCCAAAAAATTTAATTCTGCATAAAATACGCAAAATGGGAGGGTTTCAGCGTAAAATTTTACATTCTGGGTACCATCCAGCGTAAAATACGCAATTTCAGGATTCTCTGCGTAAAATCTTACATTCTGGATGCTATCTAGCGTAAAATATACAATTTCAGGGTTCCCTGCATAAAATCTTACATTCTGGATGCTATCCAGCGTAAAATACGCAATTTTAGGATTCCCTGCGTAAAATCATACATTCTGGATGCTATCCAATGTAAAATACGCAATTTCAGGGTTCCCTGCATAAAATTTCACTCAGCTGACATGAAAAATTCAGAAAACTTGTTTTGGCCATAAAAACTTTATTTTAACTCGAAATGAGGTGAATCAAAAACTAAATTCATACGAAATTTCGTGCTCTTGCTCATGGAACTATTAGTTTTCAAAAATAACAAGTTTAGTAGCTCAAAACCAAGAAAAACTCCATGAACTCATGAAACCCCAAGTTACAACGTAGATCTAGAAGAATCTATCCATAAAAATTAAAAACTCCAAGTTCTAAAGAGGCTTATAATCATGTAAAAAAGAGAATGGAACAATAAAACTTGAGATCCATCATGAAGCAAGTTGTACTTGCCTAGGGCTCTTGGGTGTAGGTGGAGAGTAATGGTGAGGAAGAAGAAGAGTGAATGAGGAGAGAGAAAGAGTGTTGGGTTAATAAATAGGGATGATGGTGGTAGGTAAGGGTTCTCCCCTTGGTTCATGATGAACCATAAGCAACCCAAGCCGAACCAAGCCAACCCAAATAAGTCGAACCAAGCCAGGATACATGTAATACGAGTCAGATACGTACACGTATCCCAAAATACGTAATACGAACTATGGTCATCACAACTCTACCCACCTTAAAAAAATTATGTCCTCAGAATTTAATCAAGAGGCTAGAGATGCAAGGACAAGCTATACTAATCACAGACAAGCTATACTAGTCTAGCAATCAAGCAATTATTCATGCAAGCAAGGAATCGAAGGCATGAGGCATAAGAAGGATATTATACCTCATGAGTCAAACATGTTGGGATATCGCGATCGAATATGATCCTCACGCTCCCACGTTGACTCACCCAATGAGTGATGGCCCCAAGCAACTCGAACTAACTTGATAGTCTGTTCTTGAGTATCTTCTCTCCGATCCAATATGGACACGGGCCCTTTCCTCATACGAAAGGTTGGTACCAACAACCAATTCCGAATGATCCAGGATATGGCTCGAGTTCGAGATATACAGTCATAGTTGGGATACATGGAACACGTCATGCACCTCACTCAGAGACAGCGAAAGAGCGAGACGATAGGACACATCTCCTACTCGCTCCAGGATATCGAACGGCCCTATATACCTAGGACTAAGCTTTTCCCGTACGCCGAAACGAATGACGCTATGGTTAGGCGAGATCCTAAGGAATACATGGTCGTCGACAGAAAATTCAAGGGGACGCCGATGAGAATCGGCCCAATGGCGCTAACGATCTTGTGCAATGCGAAGATGATCTCTGACTCTCCTGACCACCTCAACTGTCTGAGTGATCAACTCAGGACCAAGCATCTGCCTTTCTCTAACATCATCCCATGCTAGTGGAGATCTGCACTTCCTACCATACAGTACCTCGAACGGTGTCATCTGGATGCTAGCTTGGAAACTGTTGTTGTACAAGAACTCCACCAGGTGCAGGTGATCTTTCCATGAACAGCCGAAGTCGAGCGTACAAGATCTCAATATATCCTCAAGACTCTGGATCGTGCGTTCCGACTGACCATCTGTCTGCGGGTGATAAGCTGAGCTGAACTGGAGGTGAGTTCCCAAACTCTCTTATAGACTATACCAAAAGTGCGACGTAAATCTCGAATCTCTGTCCGAGGTGATACTGATCGGCACTCCGTAAAGTCTGACTATCTGCCTGAGGTATATCTCTGCTAGCTGAGCCGTCGACTGACCAACTCTGAATGGGAGAAAGTGAGCCACCTTCGTGAGCCTATCAACTATAACCCAAATAGCATCTCTACTAGTCGGGGATCGAGGTAATCCAGTCACGAAATCCATGGTTATATGCTCACACTTCCATTCTGGAATCGGCAAGGGCTGAAGAAGTCCAGCTGGCCTCTGATGTTCAGCCTTGACTTGTTGGCATACCAAACACCGAGAGACAAACCGAGCTATCTTCCTCTCATGCCATTCCACCAAAGTGCTGACGGATATCTCGGTACATCTTCGTGCCACCGGGATGAATCGAATACTAAGAACTGTGAGCTTCGGTCATGACTTCCTGTCTGATACTCTCCACTAGGTACACAAAGACGCTTACCATGTCGAAGTGTACCGTCTTCATGAATGCATAATTCTGGTCTTCGCCCTGCTATACATTATGTCCTAAGCCGCTGAAGCTTAGAATCTGATGACTGAGCTATCTTGATTCTCTCAACTATACTGGACTGAACTTGTATGCTGGCTATCAATGCCAACTGGTAGGAAGGACAACTTCTATACCCATCTTCTGAAGATCTGCTAACAATTCTGGTTGCGCTGTCAGAAAATAGACTCCGACTCTCCTGCTTAATGCATCTGCAACAACATTGGCTTTCCCAGGATGATACTGCAGGTTGACATCATAATCCACAAGCAGCTCTAGCCATCTTCTCTAACGCATGTTAAGATCCTTCTGAGTGAACATACTTCAGGCTCTTGGTCGGTGAAAATCTCCACCCTATCTCCATACAAGTAGTGTCTCCAAAGCTTGAGTGCAAACACTACTACTGCCAGTTCTAAGTCGTGGGTCGGTAATTCCTCTCATGATCACAAAGTTGTCGTGACGCATAAGCATTACCTTTCTATGCTGCATCAAAACACATCCTAAACCTCTGCCTTAAGCATCACAGTACACTAAAAATCCTCCGGTCCCATCTGGAAGTGTGAGAATGGGTGCCGTCATCAAGCCTTGCTTCAATTTCTCAAAAGAATCCTGACATTCCGCTGTCCAAGCAAACTGCACATCCTTACGGGTTAACTGTGTCAGTGGTGCTGAAATCCGAGCAAAGTCCGAAACAAATTGCCGGTAGTAGCCGGCCAATCCAAGAAAACTGCAAACTTCTGCAACTGTGCTGGGCACTGGCCACGTTTCGATAGCCACGATCTTCTGGAGATCCACTTCTACTCCTCCTCTGTGATGATAAACCCAAGTACGAAATGCGATCGAGCCAGAACTCGTATTTACTGAACTTGGCATACAACTGGTGCTCTCGAAGAATCTGGAGGACAACTCTGAGATGCTGTTCATGCTCCGCTTCACTCTTGCTGTAGACCAGGATGTCGTCTATGAACACAATCACGAACTGATCCAAATAAGGCATGAAGATGCGATTCATGAGGTCCATGAATACAGCCGGCGCATTGGTTGCTCCAAATGGCATAACAAGGAACTCCCAATGCCTATATCTAGATCTGATTATCGTCTTCGGGATGTCCTGCTCTCTGACTCTGATCTGGTGGTACCCTGACCGCAAATCTATCTTCGAGAATACTGTTGCTCTCTGAGTTGATCAAACAAGTCATCTATCCTTGGGAGAGGATATCTTTTCTTGATTGCCACTGAGTTCAAGGTACGATAGTCAACACATAATTCGGACGTACCATCCTTCTTTTTCATAAGAAGCATCGAGCTCCCCAAGGCGATCCACTAGCACGAATGAATCCCTTGGTCCTGAGTTCTTCAATCATTTTGTACAATATCTCCAATTCTGACGGCACCATCCTGTAGACTCTCTCTGACACAGTACGGTCCCGGGGATCAAGTCTATAGTGAACTCGATCTCTTGCTCTGGCGGCATTCCTGGAAGCTCTCTGGGAAAACTTCTGGAAACTCCTCGACGATCCGGGGAACTGTACTGCTGCTACTGCCATCCGCAATATGAGAAGAAGGTTCAACTTCGCCTTGGAAAAAGAAAAACTCTGGCTCGCCTGGTATGCTAAAACCAACCCTGCCAATATGGCAATCTATCCTGGCATACTGGTCCCTCAACCAATCCATCCTTAAGACCACATCATAATCGGCCATCGGGAATTCTATCAACCTAGCGGGAAACTCTCTACCGCTAACTACGACCCCACGAGGAAAACACTCTATCTACTCCCACAAGACCGTTACCATAAGTATATTGAGCCTTACTGATAATGACTCGGGCTCCAGTTCTATCCGTGTCGCGAATCGTGCAGACATAAATGAATGCGAGGCACCAGAATCAAATAATACTGAAGCTGGAAAGGTGTTGACAATAATACCCTGCCACTACCTCATCGGGTGCTATTCCTTCCTCTCCATGGTCAAGGCCAGCACTTGACCATGCCCTCTGGGTTGCGGGTCCCCTCTGCTGAAAATTCCTCTACCTGCTCTGGATTAGGCTTGGGCTTGGGCATACTGCTGCGGTCTTTGCTGCTGGAATGCCTGGGCCTGCGTCGGCAATAGCCTCGGAAACGGGTACTGCAGCTACTGCTGCTGCTGGACTCGTGCTGGTCCTTTAACTGAAGGACTAGAGAAGGCCGATGAACTCCTCCTGTTCGGACAGTTCCCAACCCTGTGGTCCGGGCACCACAAACCAAGCACAAACCCTGTGCTCTGCGATACTCTGATACCACATGCCCTGGCTTCCCGCAGTGTGAACATCCCACTGCGGAAGACTGCTTCTGCTTCTGCTGCTGAGGGTGCGTCGGGGTGGAATGCTGAACCGACGTCACTGAGGCCGTCTGCCTCGGAGCTCCAATGGTCAAAGCCCTGGCTGTCGGCTGGGGCTGACGACTGGTTCATCTGGCTATGGGATCACTTCCAACCTCTGGTCCTATCACGATCCTCTGGGAGGTATATTCATGCCTCTCGGGCTGCCCTCAGTACTGCATCAAAGGTCTTATGCTCAAACTGCTCTACCGCCAACAAAATCTCTAGGTGGAACCCCTGCTGGAACCGCTGGGCTCTATCGAACTCGGTCGCCACCAAGGTGGGAGCAAACCGACTAAGCCTGGAGAACTCGGCCGCATATCCATCGACCGTCCTGCCCATCTGCTTCAGATTGGTGAACCAAGTCTGTAGATCATACCGAGCTACAGCATCAAAATACTTGGTTTGAATCTCTCCCTGATACTGCCCAGGCAATAGGGGCCACTAATCCAACGGCCTGCGCGCCGCCCACCTGCGGGCAAGATCCAATAGCTGTAGGCGCACCACGACCACCTTCTCGTTATCTGGAGTCCTGGCTGCTTCTAGAATCACCTCTGTGTCCCTGAAGCCATGCATCTGCAGCGATCGCATCTTCACTGTCGTCGAAGAAGGGAGGGTTCAAGCGCTTGAAGCTGTTGGCCGCGCTATTACCCTGATGACCTCCTCTGGTCAAAGCGTCTTGCCCACCCGCCTGGTCAAGGCATCTCCTCGACAATCCTGGAAGGCTAATAGTGACCTGATGAGACCCACCAAAGTGCCATCATCAGGCTCTGCAGGCTGGATGGACTGAACTGGTGGCTCTCCTCCAGTAGACATGACTCTGGAGGCTACTCCTGAATGTTGGGCTTGATCTCCGGTTGTTGCTGGTCCACGGAAGGTGCTCTGCCTTGCTGATCGACAGGTCCAGGAATAATGCCGCTGAAGAAGACGACATAGAGAACAATAAGGAAGGACCAGGACAGATCAACGATACAAGCATGTGATCAGGTCAAGATTACAGGGATTCAGAAGATACGAGCAGAGATCAAGGGCGAGTACTGATTGAGACATCTATTCGGTAAACCTCCACATATCTTGATTTACAAGACCTGCATGGGCCACCACTTAAACCATGTAACGCCCCAGAGCCAGAATACTGGAGAGCGGGGGCGTACATAGCCAGCTACGTATATTAAGTACAATCCACCTCGCTATACGTCACGGCTGTCTAGATACATGAGGGTTTAACTACAAGCCAACAGTCTTCTATGGTCATGAACCAGCCTATTGTCTCAATCTCAAGCAAGCAATAATAGTTACAAGATGTCAGAGCGCCAAATATATAATAGCAAGGCGTCCCATACATTACATATTGGATGATCATGAAGCTAGTCGTACAAATGTCAAGACTAGCAAGAGTTCAGTCATACATGATCAACCCTAGGATCTGTCAATCATGTTACAGCCCGTAGGCGGACAGTAAATAAAGGTGCAATACAAGCTAACACGTGCTCGTCGGCTAAACGCCTCAAAGAATAATTTTTACAATAAAATGGGAGGACAAAAGAAACCCACTCGTTGTCAGGGTTACGCCTGGTGGTCACCATCTGGCTGGAAGACAGGTGGATCCTCTGGTGCTGCTCCGATATCTGGCCACACAAAACCAGCTGGGTCAGACCCCAGAAAGAGCAAGTACCACAAATGAGGCTTCACTTACAAACTAAAACCAGCATATCACAATAGAATATTAAAGGTAATAAATAAAGAACTGATAATAATAGAGATAACAATAGTAAACTGAGTA
The DNA here is from genome assembly GCA_029216955.1 of Iris pallida. Classification (NCBI taxonomy): domain Eukaryota; kingdom Viridiplantae; phylum Streptophyta; class Magnoliopsida; order Asparagales; family Iridaceae; genus Iris; species Iris pallida. The sequence goes on along the minus strand of JANAVB010006198.1, from coordinate 2,366,895 downwards.
CAAGGAAACCATTCAAGTAGCCAGGTCACAACCCTTAAACCAAACAAGGACCGGGGTTGCAGCCATTCAACTGAATAGAAACCCATCTCAAATACTATTGGTACAGTGAAGACAATAAACAAAGAGGACACAGAACTGCTCCGGGAGCCAGGTTATAACCCTTAAACCAAAAGGACCGGGATTGTAACCCTTCGCCTGAACAGAACTGGACCCCCGATCTTTATCACTAAGGCCAGTATAAATAATTATGGTATTAAGGTAAGGTAAAACATGACGAACATGGCATGGGGTTGCAATAGACAATAAACGAGAGAGACACAGAACTGCTCCGGGAGCCAGTTACAACCCTTAAACCAAACAAGGACCGGGGTTGTAACCCTTCGCCTGAACAAAACTGGACCCCCGATCGTTATTGTTAAGGCAAGCATCAATAATCATGTCATGTCACAATCTGGCACAGGATCAGGATAAGACTAAGTTAGAATAAACTCTATCCAATCAATCACGGCCAATCAAGAGTACGGCTTGATACTTTTAACTAACTAGGGTTATCACAGGCCTAGTTATTAGCAAGATGCAATGAGATTATCCCAATAGCCACAAGTCCTGCAGACCATCCGGTTATCCAGGTCAAATGTCCGTTTATGAAGAATGCAACACGTGACTGTGTGCTGGAAATGTGCCCTACTCGTCGGTAGGCTACAAGTCCACTTAATGCGCCCAGATAACGGGATTGCCTGTAGCTGGGAATCTCTTCATGTCTACTGAATTATTCTAGTTTATTAGCCTTAGTCAATTACTGTAGGTATCTCTGACCGTGGTACTCAGGGATCCTTATTCTAGATATGATGCAAGACAGTACTGGTTTATTTGTACAAACGCAATCGCCCACGGTGTCCAGGTCATTCAATTCTGTCATGACATGCTAGCCGTCGCAACAGCATTCGAGATATATATTATGTCAAATTCACTGTCAAGAGTGCGCCACGACGGACCACTATCATGTCATGTCATTTGTCAAAAGTGCACCACAACTGGTCACCATTATGTTATGGAACATATTTAAACCTAACATTTAACCTGGTATAAGCGTATATGCAATAACTAATATAACAGGGTACAAGAGTTGTGGAGGAATTATATAGCTCAGGGGAGACGGGGCATAACTTCCACATACGAACTCAAAGGTGCTCCAGAGATATTCGAAAAGGCATGACAAAGATCTAAAACTTTCATATTTTAAGTTTTTCGAAATTCTGGCTAGAAAATAGCTAAACTTGGCAAAAACAGTCATTCTGTGCACTTTTTAAGCCAAAAATTCAATTCTGCATAAAATACGCAAAAGGGAGGGTTCCAGCGTAAAATTTCACATTCTGGGTACCATCCAGCGTAAAATACGCAATTTCAGGATTCCCTGCGTAAAATCTTACATTTTGGATGCTATCCAGCATAAAATACGCAATTTCAGGATTCCATGCGTAAAATCTTACATTCTGGATGCTATCCAGCATAAAATACGCAATTTCAGGGTTCCCTGCGTAAAATCTTACATTCTGGATGCTATCCAGCGTAAAATACGCAATTTCAGGGTTCCCTGCGTAAAATTTCACTCAGCCGACATGAAAAATTCAGAAAACTTGTTTTGGCCATAAAAATTTTATTTTAACTCGAAATGAGGTGAATCAAAACCAAATTCATACGAAATTTCGTGCTCTTGCTCATGGAACTATTAGTTTTCGAAAATAACAAGTTTTAGTAGCTCAAAATCAAGAAAACTCTATGAACTCATGAAACCCCAAGTTACAACGTAGATCTAGAAGAATCTATCCATAAAAATTAAAAACTCCAAGTTCTAAAGAGGCTTACAATCATGTAAAGAAGAGAATGGAACAATAAAACTTGAGATCCATCATGAAGCAAGTTGTACTTGCCTAGGGCTCTTGGGTGTAGGTGGAGAGTAATGGTGAGGAAGAAGAGTGAATGAGGAGAGAAAGAGTGTTGGGTTAATAAATGAGGATGGTGGTGGTAGGTAAGGGTTCTCACCTTGGTTCATGATGAACCAATAAGCAACCCAAGCCGAACCAAGCCAACCCAAACAAGCCGAACCAAGCCAGGAGACATGCAATACGAGTCAGATACGTACACGTATCCCAAAATACGTAATACGAACAATGGTCATCACATGGTGACTTGTAGATTTTTATAAATAAATAATTATTTATTATTACGGTAGATGACTTTAGCCATAGTGGAGTTTTGAAGTACCAGACGACTATGAATCATGGCACGGATAGTGTAGTAGTGTGCCTTGACTAGTGTATTAGCCATGCCAAGGAAGACTCAGCCATAAGTGTGTCCTAACTATGAAAACCAGACCAAGTTGTGACATGACCCTTACAATGATTTATTTATTTACTTATTATGACTGATATTTAGGATGCCCGGTTGTACCAATTTAGCCCGGACTGGACCCGAACTGAACCCAAGCCTATGTAGTCGGGTAGTACGACCAAAGACGCCCATGTAGGTGTGCATTATTAGTGTTTTGTATTTTATCTTAGTGGGATATTAAGTATTTTGCGATACATCTGTTACATATATATGTATTATTGATATTAAATTGTTAATTATTTTATAATAGGATAAATATTCTTTTGTGATGTATCTCTAGATTGCTAGGATTTTATACCATTATATATGTGAATGTATATATAAAATATATTATATGTGTGTATTTGAATAGATATAAATATATTATTAAATGTGTGTATTTATGTATATATAAATTATTATATAAATGTGTGTATTTGTATGTATAAATAAATATTATATAAATGTGTGTATTTGTATGTATATATAAAATATTATGTAAACGTGTGTATGTGTATGTATATATATAAATATATGTATATGTGTGTATATATAATAAATATATATGTATAGTGTGTAAATATACATGTATAGGTATCTATGTACATGGGCATATATATATATATATATATATATATATATATATATATATATATATATATATAATATATATATATTAATGGCTAATAGGAAAAAGAATATAAAAAAAAAAAACCAAAACATGAGCAGCCCAGGCCAGCAGCAGCAACCCCAAGCCCGGCCCAACAACTCCCTTACAGCCCATGCACACCCCTCCTAACCACGAGCGCAGGCCGAGCTCTCCACGAGCGCAGGGCCGAGCTCTCCACGAGCGCAGGGCCGATCACAGGTTCCTATACACAAATGTGTATATAGAGAGAACCGAGAGAGAAGCGAGGGGATACTCGTCAAACCCTAGCCGACACCTTCACCCCCACCTCGCCACGGCCGCGCGCGCACCCTCGGCCACCTGCGCCCGCCGTCGACCGCCGCGTAATGCTGGAAGACACCCTGTACAGAGAACACTCTGTTTCTCACCAACAAGCCGACAGCCGGGTAACCCACTTCCTCTCCTGATTTTTCTCGATTACTCAATCGTTTTCGATCTCGTAAATTCCTACGGATAGTCGAAATAACCCTCTATGAATCCCATTAAATAGATTCCACTATAGATTAGCACCCTGTCCAAAAAATCGACGTAAAGATCGATGAAAAACTGCTCTAAAACAGAGCATAACACCTACTCAAACCCCCGACTTAGAAGACGATTCGTGTCAGGATGTTCATAATTTCCCATAACGAATTAAAGACACTTTTAGACAATATATAGGGCTTCGTAATACTTTTTATATTCTGATTTCATCAACCATGCATCGTGAAAATTGATTTCCAAAATCAAGAAAAACCCGCAACAAAAACAGTTTAAAATTAGAATTTGTCCTGATACGACGTGCGTCCTGCCAAACCAGGCGACGTGGTCGCGAACCGAAGACATCAAAGGTGCGTATCGGCTTCGTGGACGTGTGGGCTTTGACGGAATTCAAATTGGTTCGTGTGCGCGACGAATTTGATGCGTATCCGTCGAAATTCACCGTACCGACCTCTGTGCAAATTTCTCAATTACTTTGTGCATGTTCGTCAGATCGTGACGAAACTTACGCCAACAGGACCGTATCATTTTTCTGGTCCTGAATGTCAAGTTTGGTTCAATTCTGAGACATTGATCGGATCGCCGTTTTACGGGCCCTACGATCCGATTCAACGGGCAATTTTGTGCACGGCCCACCGGAATCCAAACTGGACATACCGTTGGGTTCGTATCATCAAAAAAAATCCGTAGACATGTAGTTTGATGACTTTAGAGACTATTGATCCTGGAACGTTTTCGGTACAAAGCGGGTCCAACGACGGATATCATTTTTGTCCGAA